>CAIGQW010031033.1:0-14249 GCA_903798125.1 Danio choprae
TAAAACATATGGTGGATAAGTTGGCGGTTCATTCCGCTGTAGCGACCCCAGATTAATAAAGGGACTAAGCCGAAAAGAAAATGAATGAATGAATGAACCCTCAAGTGTTGTGCTACTTAGGTGTAGAGTTGTGTTAATTGTGTGTATTGTCTTGACAAACCAGGCCCTGTTTTCAAAATTGTGCTTAAGCAATGGTAATAACACGAGTGACGTTCACCTCCGGAAGAAATCGCACCAGAAATCACACTTTGCCTTGTATATTTCTTCAGCTACACACACTCTTCAAAGTTAAGCTTTCGAAAGGATGTCTAATTTAAGTTCGGGGTCTATCTAAATAACCTTTTGAACTACTTTGCAGAACAGAAACATCCTGTAGCTGTTAAAGAGACTTTAGGGAACCATCAATGATGTTAAAGAAGCTTTATTTTTAGGAGTGTGTAACAAGAAATGTTTCTTAAACATTACATTTCTTTACATTTTTAAAACAAATCCCACCATTTAATAAAAAACTAAGTGAAGTTTCACAAACTAATTTGGAGAGGAGCACGTGATATGATTGATCGCAGCCGGTCTCTCATCTGTAATCACTAGTAAGCCAATCAGATTAATACAAACTCCCTATAAGTAGCCTGTCAAAAAACTACTCTCTTATCTTCGTTTTACCCCATCCACCCCATCTCCTTCCCTTTTTTTCCCCTCCTTTTCCAGGTGGAGCTCTTGAGAACTACCTGATCTCGTACCCCCTTATATGCTTATTGACCAGGCGGGAGCCCTGGGCTCAATTATCTCCGAGCTCAGGGTTCTCTCTTAAGGGACAGCATGCCAAACCTGCTATTCAAGAGTTCACACTTAGCTGATGATTGGTAATAAAGCTTGTTTGGCATGCTGTCCCGGGAGAGAGCCCTGAGCTCACGAGATCCTCGAGCCCTGGGCTCCCTCCCATTTGCAGGGCAAGAGGGGAGCTTGAGCTCAGGTAGATCTCGATGAACTCCCCCGACTTATTTCTGGCTAAAAGAGTGGCTGAAAAGAGATGTATACTTATTAAGAGCTTGGCAATGGTATTGCTTAGTGTGTTCAATTTACTTAAATTGCGGGTTTTTGGACTGTGGGAGGAAACCGGAGAACCCGGGGAAAACCCACGCGAGCACGGGGAGAACAAGCAAAGAAGCACAGAAGCACAGAAATGTTGACTAGTTTAGTTGGGACTTTAACCGGAGACAATCTTGCTGTGAGGCGACAGTGTTAGTCACTGGGCCACCGTGTCCATCTGGGAAGGAGGAGGAGTAGGGGTGGGTGGGGGGAGTTCTTCAAGACGAAGGTACTGAGATAAGGGAACTCTGGTTATTTATAGTGAGTTAGGAATCATCTGATTGGTGAATCAATTGCGAGCTGATGCAGGACCGGCTGTAAGCGATCATAAGCACGTGATCCTCTCGAAATTAGTTTGTAAATAAACTTCACTTATTATCAAGCAATATCTAAGTGTGAACCCTTGAAATATCGTAAAACTAAATTCAGACACACACACACACACACACACACACACACACACACACACACACACAATATTTGGTGTAGAGTTTTACTGACCTCGGCATGCAGGCTTCTCTATGATGTAATTTCCTTTTCTTTAGCTTACTTCTCACACGACAGTGTAAAGGTTTCCTGTTGAACATCCTTCCACCCTGAAATTTGACAGAAAAACTTTACATGTATTAATGATATTTAAAATCAACAGTCCAACACTATAGTTTTAAAGCAAAGTAATCACACTGAGATAAGCTGGAGTGAAGGAGATCTTGCTGTAACTGCTCATGGGTAAATGAGGGGTTCAGACAGAAACGCCTCCCAGGTGGTGTTTTCTGAGTTTTGACATATAAGAGAGTTTTAATGAATAAACATGCTTAATTATCATAAAAACAGCTCTGTATATATCAGAACTTTAAACGTACAATGCTTTAAAACACAAGCAGCTGTTTTGTTTGTTATTGCTGGAGTAACTGAGGTAAAGGCTCCACCCTCTTTTAGAAAACAGGTGGGGAGCAGCAGCTCATTTGCATTTAAAGAGACACGATCTGTAATGCTGCGTTCACACCAGACGTGGATGAAGCATCAAGCACAAGTGATTTATATGTTAAGTCAATGCAAAGACATGAATAGACACCCTGCGGCGAGTTTCGTGTGAATGAGGCAGTGTGAATGACGCGATTCACGCGAATGAAGTGGTGCGAGTTGAGCATTTTGCGCATTTGATGCGTGGATCGCTCGAGTTGGAAAATCTGAACTTCGGCAGACATTCACACGCGTTAACCAATCAGGAGCTTTCTCTTGTAGGGTCGTGATTATGATGTAGTGCCTGTTGTTGGAGACCTGAGGGGAAATCCTCTTGTCGACACCAGACAACTGCTCATCAATCTGGGCTCGGCTCAGTCTGAAGGAGGCTCCATCATCCAGGTACAGTTTCTGGAGGAGTTGATGAACTCAGAGCTGGTGCACCTCTGAAAGGATCTAGTGGACTCAAACACGACGACGAATGAATCTACGCTGTTTTTCAGTCTTCGTAAAGCACAGCCACTATCTCGTGTGCCGCGTCTGGTGTGAACACAGTATAAGGCATTTTCAGCTGTAACATCACAGATACACTTCACAGACGTCTATGATGTAAATTACTGTAAAAGTGCTTTCCTGTAGAGCAGACGTTCATAAACACAAATTTGTCAGTATTGTTTTTTCTAGCTTAAATCTTTAAAAACATAAATAATTAAAGACATTGTGTAAAAACTGCTAGTAAATTTCGCTATTCATTCATTCATTCATTCATTTTCATTTTGGCTTAGTCCCTTTATTAATCTGTGGTCGCCACAGCGGAATGAACCGCCAACTTATCCAGCATATGTTTTACACAGCGGATGCCCTTCCAGCTGCAACCCATCACTGGGAAACAACCATACACACTCATTCACACACATACACTACGGACAATTTCGCTTACCCAATTCACCTGTACCGCATGTCTTTGGACTTGTGGGGGAAACCGGAGCACCCGGAGGAAACCCACGCCAACACAGGGAGAACATGCAAACTCCACACAGAAACGCCAACTGACCCAGCCGAGGCTCGAACCAGCGACCTTTTTGCTTTGAGGTGATCGTGCTACCCACTGCACCACCGTGAGGCCCTGTAAATTTCACTAATTAAAGATAAAAGGAATTAATGCAGCAAATTAAATGTACAGCTGAAGTCAGAATTATTCACTCTCCTGTGACTCTTTTTCAGAGCAAGACAATTTTCACAGTATTTCCTATAATATTTTTTCTTCTGGAGAAAGTCTTATTTGTTTTATTTCGGCTAGAATAAAAGCAGTTTTAATTTTTTTAAACATTTTATGGTCAATATTATTCGCCCCCTTCAGCAATATTAGTGTTGGATTGTCTCCAGAACAAACCACTGTTATACAATGACTTGCCTAATTACCCTAACTTTACCCTAGTTACCCTAGTGAAGCCTTTAAATGTCACTTTAAGCTAAATACTAGTGTCTTGAAGAATATCTAGTCTAATATTATGTGCTGCCATCATGGCAAAGAGAAAAGAAATCAGTTATTAGAAATGAGTTATTAAAACTATTGTGTAGACATGTGTTAAACTTCTTTCCGTTAAACAGAAATTGTGGAAAGAATATGCAGGGGGGTGAATAATTCTGACTTCAACTGTACATTTTTGTACATGTAGTGTTTGACATAAAACATACTCGTATAACATTTTCTTTAGGCGGTTTCAGATTGTACTGTTGACGTACAATGCTAAAAACAACAGAACAGTTCCTGCTAACACAATTATGCATCACCACAGCTATTCATGGGTCGACTGAACGTCATCAATACAGGGAAATTAAAAATACTCCAACGTCAAATGCATATATAAAGCATTGGACTGTCAGTAAAGGATCTGAGCTGTTCTTCGTGTTCATTTCAGTGATATAATTATCCTATGTCACAACTTGGCTTATGTGTGTAACAACATAAACTGATATCCGTTTCCTGAACCTTAGATGAACAATGGCTCTGAGCAATACGTTTGACTCTTATGAAATTATCATTTAGTCATTTTTTATGTTATTTCTGTACAGATTAGTGTTACAAAATCTGGGGATTTAAGCAGAACAGGTTTGAGAGTATATTAATTAAAAACTTAAACCATGAAATAAAAACTTAATAAATATACATTTATTCATTTTCCTCCGGCTTAGTCTCTATTTCAGAGGTCGCCACAGTGGAAGGAACCGCCAACTATTCCAGCATATGTTTTACACAGCCGATGCCCTTCCAGCTGCAACCCAGTACTGGGAAACACCCATACATATACACACACATACACTACGGCCAATTTAGTTAATCCAATTCACCAATAGTGCATGTGTTTGGACTGTGGGGGAAACCGGAGCACCCGGAGGAAACACACGCCACACTCCACACAGAAATGTCAACTGACCCAGCCGAGACTCGAACCAGTGACCTTCTTGCTGTGAGGCAACAGTGCTAACCACTGAGCCACCCATATACATTTAAACTTAAGTAAATAAGTGGTTTGAATGATGGGCTCAAAAAAATCAGCAGATTTCTGCATGTGTGTGTGTGTGTGTGTGTGTGTGTGTGTGTGTGTGTTTACTCCTGGGCTATGGTTTTGCTGGCAGCAATAACTCATTAATAACCTGTGATGATTTCTGTATCAATACACCTGCTGACCAGGTGACAAAGTGCAAACAGTGCTGGCGAATGAGAGAATGAGCTCATGATCAAAGTGTGTGTGTGTGTGTGTGTGTGTGTGTGTGTGTGTGTGTGTGTGTGTGTCTGTGTGCGTGTGTGTTTAATGAGAGGTTGTGTCTCTGGCTATCAGCCCAGACTGATTCTACACTCACTCCCAACAGCTCTCAGATCAGTGTATTTTTCCTATAAATGCTTAAGAGTATTTGGGGAAACAGTGTGACAGCGTGAAAACCAACCCTCAATCTCATGAAAACCCACCAATCGTGCTAAAATCTCAGTAAAGTAATGAGAAAGCATTAAATATATAGTCATTCATTCATTTACTTTTCAGTTTAGTCCCTTTATTAATCTGGGGTCACCACAGCGGAATGAACCGCCAACTTATCCAGCATATGTTTTACACAGCGGATGCCCTTCCAGCTGCAATCCATCACTGGGAAACATCCATACACACCCATACACTATGGACAATTTAGCTTTACCCAATTCACCTATACCGCATGTCTTTGGACTTGTCTTTGGACCCGGAGGAAACCCACGCCAACACGGGGAGAACATGCAAACTCCACACAGAAACGCCAACTGACCCAGCCGAGGCTCGAACCAGCGACCTTCTTGCTGTGAGGCGATTGTGCTACCCACTGCGCCACCGCGTCGCCCGCATTTGTACCAAAAGTATGCAATTTTCAAAAATGTTTTTAAATCTCGTGTGGATAAAAAGCACACTTGAATGCGTTAGGAGGGTTAAATTACACACAACACAGACACATTACACACATCTCATCCAGGATTGGAGAAAACATGAAGGAAAAACAGCTGAGCATTCAACTTTCCCTTATTCTGGAGTGTATAAATGCTAAACACACACTTTTAGAGCCACACACACACACACACACACGTCAGCAGCCATCAGGCCTCTACCGCAGCACTCAAGCAAACGTCTTCATTTGACCGTCAGCTCTCTGTATGTTTATTGCTCTGGTCTGCTGGTCATGGCAACGTCTCTCTGTCTTTTCTGGGATTTCTCCCTCTGCATTTCCATTACTCACCTCTCAAATCTGCCGACTGAAGCGCTCTGCAGCTGTCTGTCCTTCTGCGTCTGGGAAAAGTCGGAAAATCTAGTTATTTGGGTTTAGTTTTTATCAGGTTCTGCTCACCTCGGTAATTAAAGCTTTTCTTTTGTCTTCTGTTTTTAATTGGTTGAATTGGCTGAGCAATAAGCCAAGAACACATTTTGCCTTAATTAGCATCATGTTTTTCATTGGTGGATAAAGATATATTTGACCGCTAAATATTCATGTATAAACTTATTTTATTTTAACACACTGGCAAAAGCTAAGTTTGATTCAAAGAGGTCATGTCTTATAAATGTCTCTTACATAATAAACTATAAAATATTCGTAAGTGGGTGGCACGGTGGTTAGCACTGTTGCCTCACAGCAAGAAGGTCGCTGGTTCGAGTCCCGGCTGGGCCAATCGGCATTTCTGTGTGGAGTTTGCATGTTCTCCCCGTGTTGGCGTGGGTTTCCTCCGGGTGCTCCGGTTTCCCCCACAGTCCAAACACATGCGCTATAGGGGAATTGGATGAACTAAATTGACCGTAGTGTGTGTGTGGGGGTGTATGGGTGTTTCCCAGTACTGGGTTGCAGCTGGAAGAGCATCCGCTGTGTAAAACATATGCCAGAATAGTAGGCGGTTCATTCCACTGTGCCAACCCCTGATAAATAGGAACTAAGCCGAATGAAAATGAATGAATATATGAATGAATATTCATAATGTTCTCAAAAAATAATTTAAATAAATAAATCTTAATCTCTATCTAGTATGCTGTTAATCCCAAGTTGATTACCACATAATTAAATCATATGTCTCATTAGCATATGTAAACCCGAATGAAACCTGCGTTCGCCACGATTGTTTACAATTAAGTAAAGCACATCCAAAAATCCAAATATTTAAACAATTAAAAACCAAAACAGAGGTTTATTATTTTTATTGTAAGTTAACTTAATCGGCGACACTGTGGCTCAGTGGTTAGCACTGTTGCCTCACAGCAAGAAGGTCGCTGGTTCGAGTCCCGGCTGGGCCAATTGGCATATCAGTGTGGAGTTTGCATGTTCTCCCCGTGTTGGCGTGGGTTTCCTCCGGGTGCTCCGGTTTCCCCCACAGTCCAAACACATGCGCTATAGGAGAATTGAATAAACTAAATTGTCCGTAGTGTATGTGTGTGGATGAGAGTGTATGGGTGTTTCCTATACTGACATGCAGCTGGAAGGGCATCCGCTGCGTAAAACATATGCTGGAATAGTTGGCGGTTCATTCCGCTGTGGCGACCTCTGAAATAGAGACTAAGCCGAAGGAAAATGAATGAATGAATGAATGAAGTTAACTTAATGGTTTTGTGTTGGGACAACATGAATGAATTGTGTGGAATCCTGCATATTTTACAATGCGTATGTGTGTATATATATATACTGTATTGTATGTCATAATTTGCATATATTGCCATATATATTGCCACATGCTATAACTTAGCATGTTTTTAAAAACCTTCTGAAATCGCATCTTCTTCCTTTAACTTTTAAACCTTCAGCACTGTAAAAAAAGCAGGGTTAAACACAATTCATTCATGTTGTCCCAAAACAAATCGATTAAGTTAACTTAAATTTAAGTGGACTGAACATAAAACAATTAAGTTGTCCCCCAAAAAACCCTCAAGAATTGTGTTGCTTCAGCTCATTTTAAATAAGTAGTTTGAACAAGCAGCAAAAATGAATTTTGAGTCTAGTATCTGGCTGCAGACTTGCACATACAAGCTGCAGTCTCAGACGCATGCGCTCAATAGAGCTAGTGACATCACTGTGAGGGGTGAGGTTAGGGGCGGGGCTTGGTGTATGCATTAAAAGCATTGGACGCAGTCTCAGCTTGCATGTGCACTCAGCCTGCAGCCAAACCCTTCTCTCTGAATGTTGAGGGGTTTTTTTTTGTTTTAATTAAGCTATTTATGTGCTATGCGATTTAACATTTTAATTAGTATTGATCGTATTTTGCTTGCATGTTTGTCCCACTTTAATGTTTCAGATCATCAAACTAATTTAAATATTAAACATAACATACATCATGCAGCTTTGAAATGAAGGTTTTCATTATTATCATGAGAAAACCAAATACAAAACTACATAGCCCTGTGTAAAAAACTGTTTACCCCCATGTTAAAACATAACTTAACTCTGGTTTATCACAGGGGCTGCACGGTGGCGCAGTGGGTAGCACAATCGCCTCACAGCAAGAAGGTCGCTGGTTCGAGCCTCGGCTGGGTCAGTTGGCGTTTCTGTGTGGAGTTTGCATGTTCTCCCCGTGTTTGCGTGGGTTTCCTCCAGGTGCTCCGGTTTCCCCCACAAGTCCAAAGACATGCGGTACAGGTGAATTGGGTAAGCTAAATTGTCCGTAGTGTATGTGTGTGAATGAGTGTGTGTGGATGTTTCCCAGAGATGGGTTGCAGCTGGAAGGGCATCCGCTGCGTAAAACATATGCTGGATAAGTTAGCGGTTCATTCCACTGTGGCGACCCCAGATTAATAAAGGGACTAAGCCGAAAAGAAAATGAATGAATGAATGGTTTATCACACCTGAGTTCAATTTCTGCAGCAACACCCCGGCCTGATTACTGCCATTACCTGCTCGCAGTCAAGAAATCACTTAAATAGGACCAGCCAGAAAAAGTGAAGTAGACCAAAAGATCCTCAAAAGCTGACGTGTTTACTTGTGCTACCTTCCACTACTATTTAAATTTGTTGAATGATCTGAAATCTTAAAGCGTGACACATGCGAAATAATAAGAAATCAGTAAGGTGGCAAATAGGGCAGCACGGTGGCGCAGTGGGTAGCACGTTCGCCTCACAGCAAGAAGGTCGCTGGTTCGATCCCCGGCTGGGTCAGTTGGCGTTTCTGTGTGGAGTTTGCATGTTCTCCCCGTGTTTGCGTGGGTTTCCTCCGGGTGCTCCGGTTTCCCCAACAAGTCCAAAGACATGCAGTACAGGTGAATTGGGTAAGCGAAATAGTCCGTAGTGTATGAGTGTATATGGGTGTGTGTGGATGTTTCCCAGTGATGGGTTGCAGCTGGAAGGGCATCAGCTGCGTAAAACATATGCTGGTTGGTGGTTCATTCCGCCGTGGCAACCCCAGATTAATAAAGGGACTAAGCCGAAAAGAAAATGAATGAATAAGGGGGCAAATACTTTTTCACACCGCTGTATGTGCTGTGTGATTTGTCATTGTAGTTATTGACAGCGTTGTAAAAATGAGCTATATAAATAAACCACATAGCCTGCATACATATATCAGATTTCTATATGGGATCAGAAAATCTGTCCCCATCCAGATGTAGTGGTGTGGAGGTGTGTCTGGGTTGTGGGCCGGACTGTCTGTCTCACACACACACACACACACACACACACACACACACACACACACACACACACACACACACATACCACAGGAAAAGAGCAGCGGAGATAAAGGGCTTTCTTCCATTACGCGCAGTCAGACTCCGAGCTCCCTGCACGCGCAATCACCGCTCAGCTCCTGCACAACACAAAGATGGAAATACAATAAACATAACAAATCCTGCTTAATAAAAGAAGACACACGAATGGGTCTCAGTGAAGAAACTCTGCGCTTCGTCGTATCTGATGGTGAGTTATCATCAAATACAAAACTACAGAAGAGTTTTAGGCATCAAATACAAGATTATACTCACATGACAAATCATTCCAGGCATTTGAAGAGCGTTTACATTTATACTAACTAACGTTTGTGGAAACTATATAATGTTTAGCTTCTAAAGATATTGCTATTATTTAATGTGCAGTTGAGTATATGCACAATAGTGAAGTCAGAGCAAGTGTTGTGATTCTGGATGGTATTATTATATGTTTTATATTATAAGTATATTAAAAGGGAGCTTAAACATATCATACAATGGTTCAAGTCAACTGTTTAACTCTATGAGACCTGTTAAAGTTAGCAATGTATGTTTTCTCTGCTGTTAAAAATGCAATGTCAGCTTTTAATGAGATTGCCAGTGTTGTTGTACAAGTTGAACAAGCGTTTTCTTTTGGCCAGTAATGTTATTACAGTGTATTTTGACCATGTGCATGCATTCTGTATTATATATAGGTTATGCATGTTTATTACCCTCATAAATAAAACGTCTGCTGGAAAATGTAGCTTATGATGGCTTGATTACTGGTTTGAAGGTGGTCAGAAGCTGGTTGACCACCCACTATGTAGACTTTACACCGCTGCATGGTAACCAGTTTAAACCAGACACTAAAGTCTGGGGTCAGTAAGGCTTTTATTTGTTATTTTTAAAGAATAGTAGTACTAGGGTGGATTAGTGGTTATCACTGTTGCCTCACAGCAAGAAGGTCGCTGGTTCAAATCCCGGCTGGGCCAATTGGCATTTCTGTGTGGAGGTTTCCCCCACAGTCCAAACACATGCGCTATAGGTGAACTGGGTAAACAAAATTGGTCGTAGTGTATGAGTGCGTGTGTGAATGCGAGCGTGTATAGGTGTTTCCCAGTACTGGGTTGCGGCTGGAAGGGCATCCACTGCGTACAACATATACCAGAATAGTTGGCGGTTCATTCCGCAGTGGCGGCCCCTGATAAATAAGGGAATAAGCTGAAGGAAATGAATGAATGAGTGAATAGTACTCAGAAAGGACACATTAAAAGATCTAAAGTAAGATCAAAACTCGTTTGTAAGATGCTTTGGGCAAAATGTAAATGTAAAAGTGACGGTAAAGCCCGTAAAACCAGCAAAGATGCATTACGTTCAGTTTCCATGTTGGTTTTTATGCATGTAAATTAATCCTAAAATATTTTTGTTGATACTTTTGGCTTTTTGATTTATTTTTAGGTCGTAAATCAGCACATTATAATGATTTCTGAAGGATTACTTGGCACTGAAGACTGGTGTAATGATGCTGAAAGTTCAGATTTCATTCATTTTCTTTTCGGCTTAGTCGCTTTATTAATCTGGGGTTGCCACAGCGGAATGAACCGCCAACTTATCCAGCATATGTTTTACACAGCGGATGCCCTTCCAGCCGCAACCCATCACTGGGAAACATCCATACACACTCATTCACACACATACACTACGGACAATTTAGCCTACCCAATTCACCTATAGCGCATGTCTTTGGATTTGTGGGGGAAACCGGAGCACCCGAAGGAAACCCACGCCAACACGGGGAGAACATGCAAACTCCACACAGAAATGCCAACTGACCCAGCCAAGGCTCGAACCAGCGACCTTCTTGCTATGAGGCGATTGTGCTACCAACTGCGCCACCTTGCTCAGATTTCAATCACAGGAATAATTTCGATTTAAAAACATTTTCAAATAAAAAAACTATTGAAATATTTTATTTTGTAATAATATTTTAGTTTCTTTTACAAACATTAAAATATGATAGCAATTTCAGACTTTTAAACAATACTGTACTGTACACTAGCGACTCGTATACCTAAACGCCTATTCTGTTTTAGTTTCCTTTTTTTACTGTTGAACACAAAAGAAGATATTTTGAAGAATGTTGGAAACCTGTAACCACTGACCTCCATAGTATTTTATTTCCTACAATGGAAGTCAATGGTTACAGCTTTTCAGCTTTCTCCAAAATAGTTGACTGTATAACAGAAATCCACAAAGGAGCCAGTTGAGGGTGAATAAATAGTTCATAAATGTACATTTCTTTGCACACTATCCCTTTAATTGCCATTTTTCTAATCATCATCATCATGAAAACACGTCAGATCTTCCAGCTAATCATGAAAGGAGGCTTTTATGGTTGCCAAATAATACAAAATCACCCAAACAGAAATAAGTCATTGAAAGTGACTTTAAAGCACGTCTTTTTTTTCTCTCCGCAGGGAGATGTGTGCCGCCGACATGACAGTAAAGGGTGGTGTTTGACCGACCGCTGACCCTAAAGAAAACAAAACATCCACAAAAACACCAATCTGTGAGCTGTTTTACCCGTACACACCAGCTGGAGGCGCTGCGATGATCAACCAACACATTTACAACCACTACAACTACACCGGAAAACTAGACAATCGCAATGAAACCAAAGGGATGCCGATGGACCCCAAAATAATGGTCTTTTTAGGCAGCCTCATCGTCTTAGAGAACCTAATCGTGCTGGTGGCCATTTGGAAGAACCACAAGTTTCATAATAGGATGTACTTTTTCATCGCTAACCTCGCATTGTGCGATTTGCTAGCCGGCGTGGCTTACATCGCAAACATACTGATGTCAGGACAACGGACGCTACATTTATCTCCCCCCGAGTGGTTCATTCGCGAAGGAAGTATATTTGTGGCTTTGGGCGCTTCGATTTTCAGCCTGTTAGCGATTGCAATCGAACGCCATCTCACCATGATCAAAATGAGGCCTTACGACGCTAGCAAAAACTACCGCGTCTTTCTGCTCATAGGAACATGTTGGTTGATCGCCGTCACTTTGGGATCGCTTCCCATTTTGGGTTGGAACTGTTTAGGGGATCTTCCTCAATGCTCGACTATATTTCCTCTATACAGCAAGAACTACGTCGCGTTCTGCATTACCATCTTCATATCGCTTCTTCTAGCCATTTCCATCCTCTACGCGCGCATTTACATCCTCGTCAAGAGTAGCAGTCGTAAAGTAACCAAACATAGTAACTGCGAACGCTCCATGGCTTTACTGCGGACCATCAGTATCGTCGTTGGCGTTTTTATCGCATGCTGGACGCCGATTTTCGTGCTCCTGTTAATCGACGTGGTGTGTGGACCCAAAAGATGCCCGGTTCTTCTGAAAGCTAAATGGTTCATCACTCTGGCTGTTTTAAACTCCGCTATGAATCCCGTCATCTATACATTGACCAGCAGGGAAATGCAAAGGGGTTTTTATAAGCTGGTGTGCGGATGTTTGGTGAAGGACGGAGTTGTGGGATGCAAGAACACGGATCCAAGTCGGAGCAAATCTAGCTCCAATTGCCCACGAGCGGCAGAGCAAGAAAACCAAGATGTCGGCAATTCGTAGACTTGGGGGTTTGGATGGTAAAGCAATGCACACAAATGCATTGTTCTGTGCGATTCACGCTGATCGATATTTCAATATTTAGAGGGACATTACAGTTGAAGTCAGAATTATTACTATGATAGTGTGTACTGTGTGTTCATGCTAATTGTCACACCCTCCATTTACAGTTTTGTAAAAAAAACAGGGAAACAGCAGCGATGCTGTAATATGTTGTGTGTTTTATTGGACTGCACAGAGCAGCATCATAACAGAAGCCTGAAATGTATTTAGTCTGATTAAATGGCGCTGTTTCTTCTGGAAGCGCTGGACTGTGGCATAATAAAAGCTCTGCTGCTTTCCTGGTGGAAGGTGGAAAGAGCAAGCAGATGAGTACAGAATACAAACCAACACACTAATCTGCACAATTTCTAATAATGTTTTTCCATTGGGAAATGCGTGAGTGGCGACACGATGTGTGCATGAGTTTCTTTAACACTTCATATTGCTTTAAAGATGGCATGAAACGTTAACAGTTATGATTGTCCTTTTTACCCTATTTATTGTGACATATATCCAATTGAAATGTCCAGAAATGAGCACAAAATGTAGGGTGCATGATTCCATCCTTTGGGAACCCATTGGATCGTTGGAAGATGGATGTTGCTAACAAAATGGAGGAAGACTGAGCGAAATTAAATGGAGGAATGGATGAAAGCAGGGCAAAAATGAGACATGCACTGATAGCCCCACCCTAAAGGAAAGATAGTCCTGCCCACAAAGGACATATAGCCCCACCCTAAAGGAAAGATAGTCCCGCTCTAAAGGACAGATAGCCTCATCCTAAAAGATTGATAGCCCCACCCTTAAGGACTTATTATCTTACTGTAAATAAATGATAGTCCCGCACTAAATGACTGATAGTCCTGCCCTCAAAGGACAAACAGCCCCGCGCTAAATTACTGATAACCCCACCCTAAATGACTGATAGCCCCATCTTCAAAGATTGATAGCCCTGCCCTAAAGGACTAATCATCTTACCCTGAATAAATGATAGTCCCGCCCCAAAAGACATATAGCCTCGCCCTAAATTACTGATAGCCCCACCCTAAATGACTGATAACCCTGTCCTAAAAGATTGATAGCCCTGCCCTAAAGGACTGATTATCCCACCCTAAATAAACGATAGTCCCCCCCTAAATGACTGATAGTCCCACCCCCAAAGGACATATAGCCCCGTTCTAAAGGATGGTTAGTCCCGCCCTAAATTACTGACAGCCCTGCCCTAAATGACTGATAGCCCCATCCTAAAAGATTGATAGCCCTGCCCTAAAGGACTGATTATCCTACCCTACATAAATGATAGTCCCGCCCTATATGACTGATGGTCCTGCCCCCAAATTACATATAGCCC
>CAIGQW010031035.1:1061-11848 GCA_903798125.1 Danio choprae
ACACACACACACACACACACACACACGCATACATACAGACATTGTTCAGCACATTACAGTATTACATAATGGCTGTCAGAAGGATTGATTCCTTGTGTAGTTTGATGCTTTAAGAGCCAGAGCTACATTTCATCTTTTCTCCGTCTTCCATCCATCACTGCTGCCAGAGCTGTGTCCCTGTCCTAATAAAGTGATGGGGCTTAGTTTACAAATGTTACTCCAATTTTTTACCAACATCAGACAGGAAACATGAAATGCCTCCCCATCTTGAACAACCGCAGAAAACAGCCGTGTGCTGCTGAGTGCTGCACTTCCATTGAAACAGTCACCATCTACCGAGAGCAGGCATCAGAGTGGGAGGCAATCGGCCTATAATCTGTCACATATTCACTGACCTACAAAATCCCACCGCTTTACCGTATTGGTTTTTTTAAAGCATGACGTCAGCCAATGGATTATTCTTTTTTTCTATGTGTTTTCATCTTTGCCTAATCCATGGTATTTTTTTTACCCATCAACCAAGTGATTCTGTCCCACATGCAGCACAGGACACTGGGATGTCCTGTGACTCTCAAGCACTTCCACATGTCATCATTCTCTCCACAAATGCTACAGAGTGTCTTTTAGGAGGCTTAGTGAGTGGAGAGCGTGTACATTTTTTAGGATTTATAGCAATTCAACATCCCATAAGCACATTTTATAGACTGAAATAATCTTGAAAATCACAGAAAATCAATCTGTGGTCAAATGTCAAAGTTGGCCGGCAATGTTAATGGTTATGTGCAAGGATTAGTTGGGTCACTGAGATGATTTCAGTAATCTATTTGATTATGTAAACACGCGTAAAAGCATATAAAAGGTTAGTATTAAAGATGTCTAGTGTGGTAGAATGGTTGCCATCTGTGTTATCCATGAAGATGATAAAGGAATGACGCAATCTAAAACTTCCAGTAAATCTTGAGCAAAGATTATCAGACACATCAGTAAAACACCGAATGCTAAGACATACAAAATATCACAGGCATGTGGATCCTTCACAAGAATATTCCCATTAATTTTATATTAACACTCTTAAAAATAAAAAGTTACAAAGGGTGTTTTTCACTGAGATGCCATAGAAGATCCATTTATTGGTCCACAAAGTACAAAGCAAGACTATTTTAATACACTTTTAAAAATGAATGTTCCTAAAGAGAGTTTTCAGAGTGAGGCCATTGAAAAATCATTTCAAAATCCAAATCTTAAGGAATCCAATATTTTAACAGATCCTAAAAGAACATAAAGAAATATTCCAATATAAAGAGAACAATCTTAAAAATAAAGGTTATTATTTGGCACCAGTGGTTCAATGAAGAACATTTAAGAGCCTCAAGACCTTTCCATTCCATAAAAGATTTTTTTTTAGATCATTAAAATGTTCTTCAGTCAAAGAAATTAATTTTCAAGAATTGTTCATTAAAAGGTTGATTGGGGAACCGAAAATGGGATCACTGTGCACTTTTAAAAATAAAGGTTCACAAAGATTATTTTTGCAGGATTAAACCTATTAAAAAAAAACCTTTTAGGGAGCAGTTCTTAAAATGACCATTTATTTCAAGCGAAGAATATTTTAATGATCTTAGAAAACGTTTTTCACCTTTTAAAAAAAACCTCTTCAATGAATCATCGTTGCCACCAAAGAACTTTTTTAGTGTAAATATGGGTTTTTGAATTACCTCCGGGCCTCACGGTGGCGCAGTGGATAGCACGTTCGCCTCACAGCAAGAAGGTCGCTGGTTCGAGCCTCGGCTGGATCAGTTGGCGTTTCTGTGTGGAGTTTGCATGTTCTCCCCGTGTTGGCGTGGGTTTCCTCCGGGTGCTCCGGTTTCCCCCACAAGTCCAAAGACATGCGCTATAGGTGAATTGGGTAAGCTAAATTGTCCGTAGTGCATGAGTGTGAATGGGTGTGTATGGATGTTTCCCAGAGATGGGTTGCAGCTGGAAGGGCATCCGCTGCGTAAAACATATGCTGGATAAGTTGGTGGTTCATTCCGCTGTGGTGACCCCAGATTAATAAAGGGACTAAGCCGAAAAGAAAATGAATGAATGAATGAATAGTTCATACCCATGTTGTTTTTGTTGATATTTTCCAATTTTGTCCTCGTAAAGCACATAAACAAGTACACATACGTACATTTGATTTTTGTGAATTATGGGGACATTCCATAGGTTTTCATTGTTTTTATACTGTACAAGCGTTATTTTCTATCGCTTTAACCTAACCCTATCCTTAAACCCCACCCTCACAAGAATGTTTTTAAATAAAAAAATTCCATATTATTTATAAGCCTTTTAAAAAATGGGGACCAAGCAAGTAACCTTCTTCTTATATTACCTATGTCATACCAATGTCCTTACAGAATTTTCTGTCCTCGTATGTGACAAAATCACACACACATACCATTTCCTGTTTAGGGAGTATTTAATGATAATAGAGTTTTCTCAAACTGGTCAGCACGGGGAAATGAAAGACAGTACATTTACACACACACATGCTTACTATCAAAACCATAATAGGATATGGAAGAGCAAATGCTTAAAAATGTAAACATAAACGCTGGTGAAATGCTTCTTATATGCTGATCACTTATATAAGATTGATATTTCACTACAGCAGCAAAAAAGCAAGTTCTGTCAGGATTTTTCTGTCATTTGATTATTTCATATTCAGTAACTTCATTTGCATGTTGCCTCTGGGGGGCTGAGACTAGCTGTTACCACATGGGTTTTACAAGGACATCTGAGTTCAAATAAGGGTGTACTGTAGCTAGCCTGTTTAAAATTAGTTTGAGACAACAGTTGAAGTTTAGCTGAAATAGCTAAACTGGAGTCATTACAGAATTTTTTTCTTTCATTGACTAAATTTAAACAACCCTTGATTTTATCCATAGGAATAAAAGAAGTCTTCTCTGTATTGCAGATGGTTAGAAGGGAGGATTACAAAGATTTCAAAGACTTTTTAATTGGATACATTTGCACTTAGGTGTTTTGCACAATAAAGCCCAAGGTAATAAAGAGGCCATGGCTTAACACTTTTTGACTTTCTCAGTTTGTGTAATTTCCACATGGAGTAGAATAGAGTATATTTTCCCCAAATCATCTCACACTTGTTTAGGACAAATAAGTGTTTGTTTTTTTTCATAATTACAGTGTATACCTTTTTTTATAATTTACCTTAGAAGAATCGGTGTGAAATGTGACAATATGCCCTATAGGTGGAGCACATTGTAACGTAAACGTATGCCAATTAAAATGTTGTCTTATCTAATGAAAAAAAAATATTACAACACAAACTAAAATATTTTCTAAAATTATATCTATATTATATATAGATATATATTATATCTTTTTTACAAATTCACTTTGGAGTTTGATGGTGAAAACATTGCAACCAGAGTCTCATGCTTGTGATGGCCCTGATTGTAACACACAGCTATAAAGCACAGTTCAAAAGAGTGTGGGCAGAAAGATGAAGAAACACATTCAGACATACAGAAACGGCATCACTACTGTTAAAGAATAGCATCATTTTAGGGCACAATGAAACGTTATCCATCTTGACAACAGGAATTTAAAACTGGTTAGCAAAGCATTGAAGAACTGTCTAAACTACTAAATAATATAAATAATAATACATTTATAAATCTCTCATCAATAAACACTAAAAACTGACGAAAAATTGTATATTCAAACAAATGTTTGATGATATCTTCAAAAGATTTTGGAATTTTGTCGTTTATTTCTCTATTTAGTGTTGACATGGCAAAAAGGAAATAGAGTAAGTTTTGTAATGCTAGCATGTATGGACTTGTTTAAAGGATGTGGGTTACAATTAACCCCTATGTCAGTGTACAACATAGACACTTTTTTTCAAAGCATACTCCATTTGAAGTATGCACAAAGTGTCTGTACTTAGTTTCTCGAGAAACGTTACGAGCAATAAAAATGTGTTTGTTTTTGTGAATCCCTTCACACATGCATTTAATTGTTTTTGCCATCTTCGGTTTGTTGTTGTACATTTAATGTGTACTATTCCTTCCAAATCTTAATGAAGATAAATTTATTAAGTTTCTTGACCAAAGCACTTAAAGGAACACTTCACTTTTTAAGAAATAGACAAATTTTAGTCACCTAGAGTTAAACAGTTGAGCTTTACAATTTTTCTGTGTCTGGCGGAAGCACTTTCAGCTTAACGTAGCTTAGCGTAAATCATTGAATCGGATTAGACCATTAGCATCCCGCTCGAAATAAAAAATTTAAAAAACAGTTTAGATAATTTTCCTATTGAAAGCTTGACTCTTCTGTAGTTATGATATTATGCAGCAACTGAAATTAGTCCCCTAAAAGTCAGCTATTTAACTCTGGGGGAGTTGTAAAATGAGCCTATTTCCAAAAAAGTGTCCTTTAACATCTTTCACTGTTCCACAAGTAATTATAGATCACTTTGCATGACTAAACCATTAGCTAAATGACAAAATAAGTAATAATTATTCAATGTAAGCAGACATATCTGTGTGTACTGGCAGGACATGTTGAAAAACACCCCTGTGGGGCATCAGGACCGGCTGCCGCTGCAGCTGGCGCTCACTGAGCTGGAGACTCTGGCAGAGAAGCTGAATGAGCAGAAACGTCTGGCCGAGCAGCTCGCTGAGATCCAACAACTCGCTCGCAGCATCAGCGACCGCAGCCTCAGTAAGGTCAGAGTTCATCACATTTCAAACACTTTGTGCTATCAACCCAACAACACAATGATTTGGCTTTACAAGCTCATTTGGTTGGCAGTATAGAAGGACATGAGCTGTCAGTGTGATTGAACTGCTACTTCCACGTTTCCTCTTTCTACAAATAGCTTTGACAAAGACGTTTCCTTGCCAGGATGGCGGGTTGTCAGTGAAAGTAGTTTTACAGGGAGCTATTTGAGACCTCGTGACATCAAAAATGGAGTTCTGTGGTTTTCCGTTCAAGTATGTTAGCTTTAAAGTTGTCCTTCGGAAAACAAGCCCCTTGATATATGTATCTATATTTGTCATGTATGAAGTCATTTTGTCTGCAGTGTGTACAACAGACAGCATGTTGAAAAAAAAAGACTGGATAATTGTAACGCCGTAGTGGCGGATGGTGACAGGACGAGACGGAGAAGGAGATATATAACAAAACGGATTTATTAAACACTTACGGGGAATAGACACTGGATGCGGGAAGACAGGACGAGACAACCACACGAACCAAAATACCGGACCACAATGGACACAGACGAAAGGGTATAAATGGATGACGGATTGTTTACACAGATGACACAGAAGGGATGAACACAGGTGGAACATATTAACAATGACGGTGGCGGGAGAAAGACAAAGAAGGCACGTGACAACAACAAACGATGACGCGGACGAACACTGACAATAATTTGATATAATATCTGGAAATTGTTTGGTTTTTGTGTGCATTCCTTTTTACCCACTGTGAATGTTAAAATACCAAGACAAACACTTCTTAACTGACGATTATTTGGACTATCTATATACAATATGTTGTTTCCATAATTAACATAGTCTTTTAAATTGTTGTGAGGGAAAAATTTGGAATCTAAAAAGTGTCATTTGAAAACTACTTATTTTGTATAATTTTAAAAACATTTATTTATTTATTTATTTATGTATTTATTTATTTATTTATTTATTTATTTAGCATAATATATTTTTTAATGTTACATTACAAACCTGAAGATATTTCAATTCAAATTAATTTGGAGCGGTATTTATATATAGAAATTTAAATGGAACTGTCATTATTTTTTTGGGATGTCATTTTTTTTTTTTTTACATGTTTGCATGCCACTGGGCATTACCATACTTATAGTATACATTTTAACAGATATGCACACTTTAAACTAAACGGAGAGTGTAATGTGTTAATAATTTACTAAAATGTTTAGATTTATATGTTCTTATAGAAGAGGGGAAAAAAGAAGCTGATATTTCAGTTTTTTCTTGACATGGTAGGTTTTTATTATTATAATTAAGCTTGACTTATTTAATCCATTGATTAAAACAATAATCACTATCATCATTCATTTTTATTTCGGCTTAGTCCCTTTAATATTCACTATATTAATACTAGTATATTTAAATGATTTTAAGTCAGTATTGCACTAAAGTGTTCCTGCTTTCCTCAGCAACCTCACCACACACATATATCTCACATTCATGTGCAAATAAGCAGTTTTTGAATCCCCAAAGGTTACATCACTCTAACCTCGGTAGATTTGTTCAACCGCACAAAGATGTTAGAGCGAGAGGGATTGAAATGAAAATGATGCAGATCAATGAAACGTCTCTTCAAAGTCAAGAGTCAAACTAAAGAGCACAGACATCCAGGTGATGCAAGGGCTGTGACATGGTGTGGATGTGTTCATTTACCTTTTGAAACTGTTTTTTTTCCCCCAACAGCAACTAAATTCGGATCAGAAGCAGTTAATTCTTTCTGAGACATTGATTGAGACTGTCTATGGTGAGAAGGGTCAAGTTCTCAAGTCTAAGGAGCGCAAAGTCTTCCTTCTGAATGACATGCTCATCTGTGCAAACATTAATGTGAAGTAAGTAGTCCACAATTTCTGTGTCTATCATTGTAAACATTACAACTCTGTCCTCTATGCAAGTCTTTCATGAGAGAAATTTAAGCTGTGTCACATTTGTAGTTTGGTTTTCTTGGATTGTTTGGTCAAGACTGGATGGTAGATTTACTACATGTTCACGTAGTGTTCACAATGTGATTTTTCTAAAGACTGAAGCTACATAGAAGGGTTTTATGACATATATTTTGCAGCGAAACTTATCGAACATCCAAAACAATGCTGTGTGCTGGGCTAAAAGTCCTCATTGTATGTTTACTGTAGCTATGTTCATAGTATGTTTGTTATAGAATGTGTAAAAGAGTCAAAACAGATGAAGAAAGATATCTTTGGTCTGTGATGTGTTCATATATAAGTTGAACATCACAAGAGTTTGTTTGGAATTGGAAGAAACTTGGTCAAATTTTAACACGGTGTGTCAAACCAAATCCACCTGAGGTGTTTTTTTAAAAATGCATTTTTTTTTTACCTTTGGTGTTTTGCACATTGGTGCACACACTCACACTAGTTCCTTTGTTTACTCAAGAGATGTTAAATGTCTACTAAAAGCGTGAGCAAAAAATGTCCCAGTGTGCACAGGCCTTGAGGCATGTTTTTTTTTCCAGCGATATCAGTATGGTTGTTTGTTGCGCATCAAGGCTTAACATTCACACTTATTCAAGAATTTGTTTAAATAATCAAGTCAAAACTGCTGTGGCAGGAAGGGCATTGGCTGGATAAAACATATGCCAGAGTACTTGGCGGTTCATTCCATTGTGGCGACCCCTGATAAATTAGGGACTAAGCCAAAGGATAGTGAGTCAGTAAAGTCAAAACTGCCAAATGTGAAGACACCCTTTCAATTGTTGTATTATAATTGAAAAATATTGGTATACCCTAAAATTAAAATGATGTCTTCATTTACTCAACCTATATTATTCAGACCAAAAGAAAGTATTTAAGAGGGTCATGAACTGGAACATCAAAATTCCCTTGATCTTGTAACGTATAAGAGATCCTTTAGCTATAAAAAAAACATCTGGAACTTTTCAGAACTCAAACTTTATTATTAGTCTTCAACCAAAATGGCAGGTTGTGGAATTTGCCCCTTTATTATGTAATAGTGTGGCTGAACTCTGCCTCTGCAGAAGAAGATCAAAGCATCACTGCCTGTTCGACCAGTCCATCAATTCCCACTGCTGTTGGTAAATAACAAGAAAGGCAAACAAATGACGGTCTTCACAGAAACCAAGCAACAAATATGGCTTTGAAGACAACAAGATGCTGTGCAGTTCCAAGTTGTCTTTGCAGTGCCTTCCTTGTGATTCTAACATTGCACTTCACTTACATTTTTAATAAACGTAATTCCAGACAGCATCAGTAAGAACTTCTTAAGTAAGTCAGTTTCTCACTTCATTTTACTGTGGATTTCTTTACAAACAAGGCACAAGTAACTGCAGGAGTTTCAGAAAGATTGAAACTAGATGGTGCTGTGCTGACTATATAGGATCCAAAAGTAATGTTGCATCACACAAGTGTGAGTAAATGCTTTTATCACGTGGAAACTTTTGTAATATCTGTTATAACAAATTGTTTTATATGAGTATTTCTGCATTTTTACCCTAAATCACAGCAGTGCGCATCTATGAAGTAAGTGAGCTGTCAAATATACATGAAAGTGAAATTTTTTTAAAATGTGCAAACTTTGAGCCAATTGTACCAGTAGACCAATTGTACCTGTATATCAGAGACTCAGTTCAATGGTTCAAATCTAATTTAAAAGTTTATTATACATCTATCAAAATACGAAATCCATACTTTTAATCCATTATACACATTTAGTGCTCTTAAAATATGAAATGGAGTTGTGTCAGTCTGGACTGAATTCTCTCTGGGTCCAGAGTTTGGATTTTGAGAAGCTCTGCTGTTGACGTTCTGTCTCTGAGTCTACAATCTGTGTTTCAGTGGTGGGTGGGGGTCAAAACAGTACAGAAAATAGACTACTTCTAATTATGATGTTTTTAATGTAAATATATTGCTAACATCATAAGTGTACTTCAGAGAACAGTACATTTTCAGTACACAAAAAAAGGCAGATCATGACCCATTTAATGGTGCGTTTTCTATATATAATAAAAGTGTATGGTGAGAAGCTTCAAAAATGAAAGTAGTTCATATGACTCATACGCCATGTTCCAGTTCAATCTAAAGCCACACGATAGCTTTGTGTCGAAGAGAGAACACATTAAGTTTTGTTTTTTCACTGGCATTGTTCTCCTCTGACTCATTGCTCAGATTTCATTTGTGTTTAAATCTAGAGTGTCAAAACATATCAAACCATGTTTAAAGTCATTGGTTCCCTTGTGTTTTATAACCAATTGCAATGTCCCAGATTTAAATATGTGCATATGCGTATAAACATATGCACACATTTAAATTGCACATGAGATTTGAGAGCTTTGGAGACATTTTTCTGTGAATAATGATCTTAAATTAAAGCTATCACATTACTTTGGAAGACTTATAATATATAATGCATGAGTGGAATGAACTAGTTTTGGAACACTTTAGTGGCATTTGGAGGTCACCGTTCACTTTCATTATAAGAAAAAGAGTAGTGTAAACATCCTGATTAATATCTGCCTTTCACGTTTGACAAGGGTTTAAAATGATATGAGGTTGAGTTAGAGTAGACAGACTTTTCATTTCTGGGCCAATTAAAGTGAATTAAGATGTTCAAATTGTAAAAAGCTGGAATTCAGTTACTTGCTCATAATTTATGAATTAAGGCCATTTTCTTTTTAACTCCCTCTCAACTGACTTCTAGATGCATTGAATCGGGCATTGATAACATCTTTGACGAGCCAAGGTAACGCTCTCACGTCTGCCAGGCTTTTTCATTAATGACCACTGGGTCATGCTGTTTTCAAAGACTTCGGATCAGAACGATTTAACACTGGCTTCATTCCTCAATCTCATCCAGATGTTCTCAATGCAGATCATGCTTAACAGAGGAATACATGAATAATAATTTCCCCGAAATCGCAGCAGGGGGTGTTTGGCTCTCTGAGAATCCTCCTGATCACAAAGCTCTAATTGCCTTCCTGATTCCTAGATCTCAGATCATTCAGATGTCTTCTGATTATGTAATGTTGGTCATTGTGAGTTGGGGTCTTCGGGTAATTGTTGTGCGTTTATTCAGGGGGCCTCCAGATATCAGCAGCCTCGTCCCCATTGGCCCCAAGTATGCGGTTAAGTGGACTGCCCCCCTGCTGCAGGTGCAAGTGGTGGAGGTGGGCCAAGAGACGCCGCAGCGCAAAGAAAGCATCCTCCAGCAGAGTAGCAGCAGGCGTCTGAGTTCCAGCAACTCTCAAGGTTGGTATTTTTAAGAGTGTTACTTTCATGTCTTTTCCAAAAACCTTTTTTTATGCCAGTAAAGAGGAGGTTCATGTGCTCAAACATGTTATTGGTCATAACAATTCTACTGCTTTCAAATGTGTTCTTTTTTTGTAAGGAGTGGATTCTTGTATTTATTTTTTTATGAATGTAAGTGGATTGAACATAAAATAATTAAGTTGACCCAAAGAAATCTGAAGAATTGAGTTTGAACAAGCAGAAAAAAATCATAAATGTGCATACATACGCTACAGTTCAAAAGATTGTGCTTTTTTTTTCGGTAAGGAGTGAATGATTCTATTCAGTAAGAATCTAAGTTGAGCTTTAGTGGCTGTATAAAAGCTTTTTTTATGGTAGCAAAAAATATAATAAAAAAGAAATTGTGTTCTATTGAACTTTCTGTTCATAGAAGAATCCTGAATGGTTTCTCTCGGTGTAGCTTTTTTTTATTGATAAAAATAAGAAATGTTTCTTCAGCACCAAATCAGCTAATTGTAATTATTTCTAATCATGTGTCTTTCTAACATATTTCTAATATGTTCAAATTAATTTTAAATGAGATTTTATTGTTTTTTTTTTTTTTATTATTAAACTGCTGCCTAGTGAGCCTAAAAATTGCCTAAAATTTGTTATTTTGTTTTAATATTTTGATTAGTCACATATATATGAAATAATACTTTCTTAATATTTGATAAACATACTATAAACAGTTTAAATATTTATAAACTTTTTTAAATATTTT
>CAIGQW010031036.1:4078-18150 GCA_903798125.1 Danio choprae
ATAATAATAATAATAATAATAATAATAATAATAATAATAATAATAATTGTAATTTTTTTTACAATTGCTTAGCACAATTTTAAAATCAAGGCTCATTTTGTCAAAACACTACACACAATTTCCACCTCCACACACACAAACAGCAGAACACATCAGATCTGTTGCAAAATGAAACACTTCAACAAAACAAAACACAAAACACAATTTTAACACCGTACAGAACACACAAGCTTCAATCGAGAATAATCAGTTTGCTTCATTTACACACTGCTGTTCTCAATCTTAAACACTTGTAACATTTCTAAGTTGCTAATAATGATATAATCTGGATTAGATTTTTTTCAGAGATATTGCTAAGTACATGAACATACTGTATTCACCAAACAGTAAACACAAGACCAGCACTGCATACCGATGAAAATATTTATTCATCTCCACATTGTAAAACCATTTAATTTGTCCATGCTAAGAATGCATTGTACACTGAAAATCAGAGCCGAGCAATCAGAGCACTTTATAGTGCACCAACAAAAACACTGAAAACTGTTCAGGATGTTATTTTATGATTATTTCTCTGAATTTCTCTATAACACATCACATTATTGTTCAAACCCATGTTTACAGTTTTTATCCATCTGCTTACACACGTTTTTAAAACAGTGTCACTTTTTTTCAAAACTCTACACACAATTTTCAAAACTGCACACACAAAATTCAAAATGTAACACTGCATTCAAAATGCCATAAACGTGTCAGAATGAAGCATTTGCATCAAACGGCAAACACCTCTTTCATAATAGTAATTATTTAGATATAGCATGTAAACACTGTTGTTCTAAATTTAAAGCACTTTGCTCTTGCATAGGCTTATACTACATTTCAATACAATGTTCTTCAGTGAAAATAATCTGCTGAGAGGGGAAACAGGCAAACACTGTAACCACCAATGCAATGAAGAAACAAAATATTTATTAGGCCAAACATTACTGTTGTATACAGTAGCATACAACAAAACCGTAAACATACTGTAAAAATGTAAAAAAAAAAAAAAAAGCCAATGTAAAGCAAAAGTATATTCTCCAGAGTACAGTAAAGAACACAATTGTGTGTGTGGGGTCCTGGGGGGAAAGCGTCCATGTGTCATGCGGGCATAGGGTTGGCCATCATACACTTTACAGAGCCAGGTTGAGAAGAATTACTCCCATTTTTTTTCTAAAGGAATTTAGAATTTAGAAAAGGGGAATATGTGGTAGGTAGAAAACCATGAATTGTGGATGGGTGGCAAACCAGTTTTTTTTTTTTGGCCCAGAACAGCCCAGTGTATTTATAGGCATATACTATAGTAAAGCAGTGATTGGTTAGTGATCAGTTAAGAAATTAGTGTTTCCAATTGTGAATAAGTGTTACATTCTGATTGGTTGTGTTTGGAAAAGTAAAACAAGTAGCTTACTATTAGATTTTTGTGTTTTAGGAAGAGAATTGTGTGTAGTGTTTGGAAAAAAAGAGTTTGAGTTGAAAAAGAGTTCAAGGCTGAGAAATAGCTTCTGGTTTTGGAGATTGTCTGTGTAGTTTTGCATTTTGAGTGAGATGTTTCAGAAATTGTGTGGCATGAAAAGATTTTGTGTGTAAACAGTTGGAAAAAACTGTAAATTTCTCTTGTTCCTCTGTGAATAAAGGACTCTTTCCTCCATATTCTCCACCCTCAATCTAGATACATCTTACTGTAAATGTCACAGGATAACACACCAGTTTCAAACATAAATACAGTGAGTACCGAATTCTGTAGTACTGATAGCTAAATATTGCCCTATCCTAACAAACCATAAAACAATGTAAAGCTTATTTATTCAGTTTTTTGACATTTCAATATCAAAAAAATCATCCCCATCCCACTTTACATTGCCTTCCATATTTATTGAAGACTAATATTTATAGCTATACTACTGTAAACATATTTTTTGAAGACTAATAGTTTATAGCTAAACTATCCCATTGCTTTTTATTGTGGTTACAGCTGATTGGTGTTGTGTACAGTTTTGCAGCAGAGTGTGTGCACACCAGATGGCTGTGTTTAACCCATTGGTTCATGTGTGTTTATTTGAAGGTCTTTGTTTTGAAATTGCAAGGAAATTACATTATGATCAATTTCTGTGTCAAAAGCATCCAAGTGTGTTAAATGTTTTGCAAAATGTGTGAAGCTGACAATGTGCTTACAGTTGTGCAGATCTAGCCTTGTGTTTTGCTCCTTGAGTATAAGGTTTTGCTAATTGTGGGAAGTTTCATTTTAGTGTGTAAGCAATCATAAAAAAACTGTAAAAGAAGAAGAAGAAGAAAAGGTATAGGATGTGGTGAAGAAGGAGGAGGAAGAGGTGGAGGTCAAGGACACCAGAGTCGGGTTGAAGAAGAGGTAGAATACATTGTGAGGAAGAAGAAAGAGGAGGTGGAAATGGTGAAGGAGGAGGGAGAGGAGAAGAAGGAGGAGGTCAAGAACCAATTCTGGGTGAAAAAGGCGTACTGCATCCTTTTTGAACGAAACTCAGACAGACTGAAAAACCAACGAGTGGTATATGTTTAGGTATGAGTTTTGATATTGTATGAAGTATTGTGTTCCATCACAGCATAGCAGTTTATGCTGCCATTTGTGCCCTCTTGAACTTTGGTTCGGGGTAGTGATTTACTCCACTGTGTTTTATGTGTTTTGCAGAGAATCTTTGAGACTGAAGGACATCCTGTTCCCCATAAAATTATCTATTTGAATGAGGCAGGTTTTAACCTGACCAAAAGGAGGAGAAGGGAGAGGAACAGAATTGCCCATCGGGCTATTGTAAATGTCCCTGGGGGGGGCCTTCAAAGCTTTGAAGCTTTGGAGGGCCTGGAGCTTGGAGCTGAAGTAGGTCTGGGGGCTTTGGCTCAGCAGGCACAAGCAGTTCATATAACCCCAGTGGGTCAGGAGGCTTTGGTTCAGGAGGCACTGGCATTTATTCTAACCTCAGTGGGTCAGGAGGCTTAGGTTCAGGAGGCACTGGCAGTTCTGCTAACCCCAGTGGGTCAGGAAGCTCTGGTTCAGGAGGCACTGGCAGTTCATCAAACCCCAGTGGGTCAGGAAGCACTGGTTCAGGAGGCACTGGTAGTACATTTAACCCCAGTGGGTCAGGAGGCTTTGGTTCAGGGGGCACTGGCAGTTCATATAACCCCAGTGGGTCTGGAGGCCTTGGTTCAGGAAGCACTGGCAATTAATTTAACTCCAGTGGGTCAGGAGGCTTTGGTTCAGAAAACAATGAGAAGTCACCCAGCTCTGGCGGCTCTGGAAAGTCACATGGCTCTGGCAGCTTCGGGAAGTCACACGGCTCTGGTGGCTCTGGGAAGTCACACGGCTCTGGTGGCACTGGTAAGTCACACGGCTCTGGCGGCCATTCGTGGGACTCAGGTGGCAGCTCTGGCCATTCGGGGAATTCAGAGGTATCTGGCACCCGGCATTCAAGGAGTTCATAGGGATCTGGTGCCCGCCATTCGAGGGGTTCAGATTTATCTGTCGCCGCCACTCGAGGGGTTCAGAGGTATCTGGCACCCACCATTTGGGGAATACAGAGGGTTCTGTCGCCGTCGATAGCTCTGGCTCCATCAACTCTGGCAGCTCTGGCTGTGTCGACTCTGGCAGCTCTGAAGGTGGTGGTGGCGGCTCTGGGAGTAACAGCTCTGATGGTGGGAGCAGCTCTGGCAACTCAGGTGGCGGTGGCCATTCTTGTGACTCAGATGATGGTATTTCCAGGACGGGGACCATGACAGGATGAGACTCAGGACAGGAAACCATCTTTTGAGCCAGCAACAGACTGGCGGTGACCATATTGTTAGCTGGAGGGCTGGTTGTGGCCACTTTGTGAGCTGGCAGACTAAAGGTGGCCATCTTGTAAGCTGGAGGTGGCCATTTTGTGAACTGGCTGTGGTTTAGGCTGGTGAACAGGGGACAGGAGTACAGGAGATACAGGAGCCAGCATAATCTTGTTACTGGGTTGGGCAGCAAGCCACATCGCCAGTGGGTCTTGCTGTCTGTTGCTAGCCCCCCTCGACGCAAAAAAACATTTAGGGGTTTCCTGCACCTCACCCACGGTGAAAGGGGACCCACTCAGTTGCAGTGCAAGATCGATATAAAACTCTAGTGTCTAATGGGGTTCATGCAATGGCATATATGAGTAGAGTGGCTCAGAAAGTCCTCCACAAAAAAATACCATCAGGCATAAATCATCAAAGGATGTTAAATGGGCTACCTGCACTAAGTCTTCCACATACTCCTTAATAGACCAAAGTGCTTCCTGACGGAGATGCTTTATTTTGATTCCAGCTGGATCCATGTTTGGCTGATTCTTCTATAATGTGACGGGATGCTAACAACAGAAATGCGGATCCAAATGCAGGATTTATTAAGAATAGTCAGGTAAGTAACTGTCAACACAAGGGCAATCAGGTACATACAGAGAATCCAGAGTCGTAGTCAAATAACAGGCAAGTGGTCAGAAGTAGACAGGAATAAACAATCAAACACAGCAAGGGTCAAACATGGCAAGAGAAGGCAAGAGAAAACACGTCGTAATGTTCACAATTCAGTATAACAAGGTTTAGCACAGATGTGTGTGTGTGTGTGCTGTATTTATAGTCCTAGTAGTCTTTGACAATCCTCCGGCTGTGTGTTTGCAATCAGTCAGGATCAGGAACCGGTGTGAGTGTGTGTGGTGCATGGTGCAACTTGTAGTCCATATACCGGCGGATTTGTAGTCCTTATAGTGATCTGCATGTTTACCAGCAATCTGCCTGAATTAGATTGCTGGTGACTGTGACAATGTATATATATATATATAAATATTATACATATATATTGTATGAATAAAAATGTGCTAGAGTATATACATTGATTGTGTCTTTTTTGTTCATCATTTAAAACTTTTTTTGAGGGGAAGAACTACAAGCAGCATCACTTGCCAGTTTTGGAAACATTGTTTTTAATTTATTGCACCAGAGTGTAAGACTATTTTGATGAGTGTGCATTTTTGAAGCATTGTGTGTGATGTCTGAGGTCAAAGTTTTTCAACAAGAGTGAATGGTTTTGAGTGTAGAGCTTCATTTTGACCTGAAAATAGAATGTTTGGGAAATTGGGTGAGATGTCATGGATTTGTGTTTACTGTTTTGAGAATATGAGGCATCGTTTTAAGAAATGTGTTTAAGCAATCGAGAAAAACTATTTTTTTATGGAAATGAATAAGATTCCAATATATTATTCATTTAATAGTCTATGAAATTACCTGAATTCCACACAAAAATGAAGCACAATTTAAGAAAATAAATTAATAAACATACTAATAGAAATGTAGCAGTACAGTTGGCTGCTCAATGTCAACTTTCATGATTGGCCAGAATACTTGCAGAGTGCAGCCAATGAACATGCTTCTCAGTATGTGTACATTTTTACAGAACTAGCCATCACAGCAGATCACTACATATATAAACCAAGATTATGGCCAATAATCTGGACATAACCAAAATGATAACAGAAAGTGTGAAATTGTTAAAGTTATTTTTAAAATCCTCCTGGTTTAATTTGATGGTGGTGTTTCTTTTTTATTATTTTGACTTAATTTACTGAATTAAAAGGCTATCATAACATCATTCAAATAAAATGATTATGAGAAAGAGGTCAACTCATTAATTCTTATTTTTTTTCTAAAAAAATATATATAATTATATATATTAAATATATATATACATTATATATAATAAATATATATATTTTTAAATTTCTCATAATAGACTAGAACAAAATGGTTTTGAACAAAAAAAAATGTTCAAGGAGGCAATATTTAGAACTCTAGGCATATATATTATTCAAATTATTTCATTTTTATAATACAAATTAGCTACTGTTTTATCCACTAGCTAACATTTAAACACTTCGTAAATATATGGGTTGTTTTAGATTGTTCTGTAAAATAAGTAAATAACTGAAAGAAAATGTACCGGTCAAGAAAGTGTATCAGTCACTTGTGGAATCAGTTTTTCTTTCGGCTGGAAACAAAAAGAAACTTTCATGAGTATTCAAGCAGGCATCTAACATTACTGGATACCCACAGACCCAACTTTTACATTTATACAATTCTGCTGTAAACAGGAAAGAGGTTTCTCATCCATTACACATATTTTTTTTTCCATGAGGCTGTTATTTTAAAACACCACTGGCGATGAAAAACACATAGTAATTCTTTCATTCCAACTGTGAATAATATTCTAAATAAGGACAAACAGCACTGTCAGGAACTTGTGTTTATTTATTGTTATGTGCTGTAGTGTTTGGTGTTCTGTGGTTGTGTTTCTTGTATAGTGTATATGTGAGCCTTACCTAAGACAAATTTCTGTCACTGGATGATGGATAATAAAGTTTTTAAAATAAAATGTAGAAATTTAAATGTGCATTTGGAGAAAAACAATGTAAGTGTTACATGTGCGTCACTTGAGTTTCACATGCTAAAATCACACTTAAGCTAGGGTGCTAGGGGCTAGAGGTGAAAAGTTTTCTTGTGAGTTGTGATGTTACGATGGAACGTGAGGGTGAAATTAGCATTGAAGATTGGAGGCAGGGTTGGATTTGGACCACAAATCAAGTGCTTTGCACACACCTGGCAACCCAGGCTGGTCTCGGTGTTGCGCGTCACTTGGTTGCTACGGCAGGTGTAAAGTGACCACTTTCTTTTTTCAGAGTTCAAAGGTTGCCACATCCAACAGAGACTACAACTGCCACCACACACATTAACCACAGCTCATAATCATGCGATGGAATAGCCCTTTAAATAGGCGGAAAGTGCATTATTGAAGTGTAGTATAGACATGAAAATGGCGTGATCAACCTATTACCATCCTGTAGGACTTTTGGCCGCATTTTGCTACAGAATAGTCCATATACACACGGCTGTTTGACACTATTCTCTGCACCTACTGAGTCAGTAAAGTACCACAGACACACACATTTCTGTGCGCACGCACACACTGCACTCCTGGAGACTTGTCACATGATCATCACCGAACACATGTTTATGCTGTCCGGGAAAAGAAGTTTTCTTTTCAGTCGTTGTGCGGTATCAAATTACATTAAAACAACTCTCTCCTATCAGTCCTTACTTCATACTCGCATCCAGTAGCTCGGAGATTGTCACGGGAGCATGAATGAAATCTTGCAGAATAAAAGCAAAACTGCTGAAAAATGTAAAATGAAATATCAATAATTACATGAAAATTTTTTAAAGTTAATTTTGTGGCAATAAGTTTGATTTCTCATTTGTAATTTGTACAGGGGAGAAGCCAGAGTTTATAGCTAAATATTTTGCAGTGTTTGCATGTCCTTTACGGCATAGAATTCATTAAAATAGAAATAAAATACCATTCATTATCATTTTTTTAAAAAGCACCTAAATTGTTTTGCATTTTGTTATTCTTTTTTTCAGTTGAATAAAAATCTATTTTCCCTTCATATATTAGCAAAATTATAAATAAATTATATATAAAATTTAAATTATATATAAAAAGATTTCTCCATTCACAATTTTCTATTTACATATTAGAAAATATTTGTTTGCATGTCCTTTACTGCACAGAATTCATTAAAATAGAAGTAAAATAACATTTATTACAAGTTGATTTAAAAAAAGCACTTAAATACTTTTGTATTTTGTGGGGTTTTTTTCAGTTGAATAAAAGCCCATTCATATATTTGAAGTCCAAGTCCAACTCTTTAGCTCTTTATTGTTTTGAATAAATATGTTTATATGAAGTAATCTATGTATGGTATTTGTCAGGCTTGAAACGCCAGAAAAATAAAAACTTGGAGGACATTATTAATTCTAAAATATTACAATTATATTTATTTAAGATTCTCTTATTGGTCCTCAACTCCCAACAAAAATAAACAAGTAAAAAAAAAAAAAAGCTAAACAAAAAAAAAACATTTTAAAAAAAAAGTTTAAAATGCACCAATCACACCAAAGCTATATATATATTTCACAGTCCTGTGAGAAACTAAAATATTGTACCCAATCATAAAAATCCTCTTTTGTTTTGTCTTTGTTTACAATTCATATGGTTCCCTGACTGAACACAGACCTCTGTTGTTCCAGAGAGGCTGCTACTGATTTGCTCTCTGGAGTAGTGACAACAGATTTCTGATTTAACACAGCGTAGGGGCCTATTTACTTTGTCCAGAAGGCTTCATTAAGGCATTGACGCAAATATCCAGGAAATTAAGCATTAGGGCAATAAGTGTGTGTGTGTGTGTGTGTGTTTGGATGTGTGCTAAAGTAATTGTAGTCCACTGCCAGCAAGTAACTTGACAATGACAGCAGAAATATACAATTATTTTTCTCAGCCTGTCGCTTCTGCAGTTACAGTTTTTCTCAATTTCTCAAACACTATAACCAGTCTTTTGAGCTAAAATTTCAAAATTATAACACCATTTTTGAAAAAGCACACTATTCCCTGCTTTGACACATGAGTTATATTTGGTGAACTGTTACTTCAAAACTCTACACACAAATCCCTACATTTTTCAGTGTTTACACCATGTGGTCATTTAGAAAGACCTAGTATTCAATAATGTTAACACATGTCACCACAGCCTGAGCTCAGTTAGCACACAATTAACCAACTGAAAACACTAAGTGTCAAAATTGATCACACACAAATCAGAAACTTCGATGGATAGATAAAAGGGCCAAAGTCAACTCATTCAGGTTTGAAACAATGGATCCAGAGACATTAAAGCTGCCAGAAACGATGAAAGGGACCTCGCACCTGGGCTCACCGCTACCCGGTGGCTTAAGGATGACAGAGAACAGTGGACAAAAATAACTTTTTTTTATGATTGCTTAGGCACTATTTTGAAGTTAAGGCTCATTTTGTCAAAACACTACACACAATTTCCACACACACAAAAACAGCAGAACACATTAGATCTTTTGCAAAATGAAACACTTCATTCAAAACTTTATAACAATAGAACAAAACAATTTTAACACCGTACAGAACACACAAGCTTCATTCAATGCAAGTCTGTTTGCTTCATTTACACACTGCTGTTCTCAATCTTAAACACTTGTATCATTTCTAACTGACTAATAATGATATAATCCGATTTAGATTTTTCAGAGATATTGCTATAAAGTACATGAACATACTGTATTAACCAAACAGTAAACAAAAGACCAAAGCACTGCATAATGATGAAAATAGTTATTTATCTCCACATTGTAAAACTGTATATATAGTCACGGTCACAGAAGGCAGAGATGAAGGATATGTTTACTAGGCGTTTATTAAAACACAAAGCAGGTCTTTGCACCGTAGTGCTAGCGGGCACATCAATGTAAACAGTCACAGTAAGAAACAGTCACTTCCCTTGAAGTCGAGCAAACAGGTCACAGATGTTAGCGTCGATGATAGGAACGTTCGTGGATGACTTGGCAGAAGATCAGGATGAGCACAAGGAGAGTATGACCATGCGAAGATGATTCCAGCTGACGAGTGAACAGGATGGGTGAGTTTATATAGTGTGTGTGTGATGGCTGGAGCAGGTGAGTGTTGTTAGTGCACAGGTGAGTGTGATCAGTAATCAGGTGACTGAGTGCGGTGTGTAGTGGATGGAGAGTGTGAATGGTGACTGGGGCTGATGGAACGTGCAGGGGGTGTGACAGTACCCCCCCCTCTCCACGGGTGACTCCTGGCACCCTAGACCGGCGGCGCGGACGACCATGGCCTCAGGGAGCTGGGCGATTAGGGTGTTGACGGTGGAATTCTTTGAGGAGAGTGGGATCTAGGACGTCGTCCCGTGGTGTCCATGACCGCTCCTCGGGGCCGAATCCCTCCCAGTCAATTAAGTACTGGATCCGGCCGTCCCGCCGCCGGGAGTCGAGAATTTCTTTGATGCGGTAGATGTTTTCACCCAGGATCTCGGGTTGTGCTGGAGGTGGAGGCGTTTCCGGGTCTGTGGAAGGAGCAGGAACAGGGTCAGTGAAAGGTTTGAGGAGTGATACATGAAAGGCTGAAGAAATACATGAGTGGGGAGGCAGGTTGAGGCGGTAAGTGACAGGGTTGATTTGGGAGTGGATGGTGTACGGCCCTATGTAGCGGGGACTCAGCTTCCTACAGGGCAGCCGGAGGCGGATGTTCTGGGTAGACAACCATACTTTGTCCCCTGGGTGGTACACTGGGTTAGGTAGTCTATGGCGGTTGGCGGCATCGGTGTGCCTCCGTACTGCCCGTTGGAGATGGACGTGAGCTGAGTCCCATACCCTCTCGCTCTCCTGGAACCAGTGGTTTACCGCGGGCACTTCAGAGGCTTCGCCGGTCCACGGAAACAGTGAAGGTTGGTACCCTAAAACACACTGAAAGGGGGTTAGTCCAGTGGCGGCTTGGCGAAGGGAATTCTGTGCATATTCTGCCCACGGTAAGTACCGGCTCCAGGTGTTTTGGTGATGGGCACAGTATGTCCGGAGGTAGCGAGAGATCTCCTGAATCTTGCGTTCGGTCTGCCCATTAGTTTGCGGGTGGTAGCCGGATGAGACTGATGGTGGTTCCGAGTAGCAGGAAGAACGCCCGCCAGACCCTGGAGATGAACTGTGGCCCCCGGTCGGAGACGATATTCTCCGTGAGGCCGTAGTTGCGGAAGACGTGTTGAAACAAAGCCTCAGCAGTTTCTAAGGGGGTAGGAAGGGCTTTGAGTGGGATGAGTTTGCAGTGTTTGGAGAATCGATCGACGACAACCAATATGGTGGTGTGACCTTGTGATGGAGGCAAATCTGTGGCAAAGTCTATCCCAATGTGGGTCCAGGGTCGGCCGGGAATGGGTAACGGTTGAAGTTTACCTTCTGGGAGACGGTGAGGAGTGGTGGTAATGGCGCAGACCGAACAACCCCGGACATACTGGGAAACGTCCTTGATCATACCAGGCCACCAGTATTTCTCCCGTAGGAGCGAGAGGGTTCGCCTGCTGCCCGCATGTCCTGAACCGAGGGAGGTGTGCGTACTGTCGAGGAGGGTGAGTCGGTGGCTGGAGGGCACATAGATTAAGCCTGGTGGAAGTTCAGGAGGGGCTGGCTCCTCGAGGGTAGCAGCACGAATTTCCTCGTCCACTTTCCAGAGAATGGGTGCGATGAAGATGGATGGTGGCAGTACAGGTTCGGGAGTATCTTGAACGGGATCAGGTGAATTAAGACGAGATATGGCATCTGCCTTACAGTTTTTATGACCTGGTTGGTACGTTATGGAGAAGTTGAACCAGGCAAAGAATAGCGACCAACGGGCTTGTCGAGCGTTCAGTCGTTGAGCGTGACTAAGGTATTGGAGGTTCTTATGGTCCGTAATGACTGTGAACGGGAATCGTGCTCCTTCCAGCCAGTGCTGCCATTCCTCGAGGGCCAGTTTGATGGCTAACAGCTCACGATCTCCTATGCCATAATTTTGTTCAGCGGAGCTGAGTTTCCGGGAGTAGTACGCACACGGATGGAAAGCTTTGGGTTTATCAGACCACTGAGAGAGTACGGCTCCCACTCCTATGTCCGCCGCATCGACTTCAACGACGAAGGGCCGCGTTGGATCGGGGTGTTTGAGGATAGGGGCAGAGGTAAATTTGCTTTTGAGGAGCTGGAAGGCGCGATCCGCCTCTGAGCTCCAGGCGATGGTTCATCGACCACCCTTTAGGAGAGATGACAATTGGGAAGAGATTAAACTATAGTTCTTTATAAAACGTCTGTAGAAGTTGGCGAATCCCAGGAACCGTTGGAGCTCCTTGACGGTTTGGGGTTCCTTCCAGTTGGTTACGGCGTCCACTTTGGTGTTCTCCATCTGAACCCCCGCAGCGGAGATCACGTAGCCGAGAAAGGAGATGGTGGATTGATGGAACTCGCACTTCTCTGCCTTCAGGTAGAGTTGGTGTTCCCTGAGACGGCGCAATACTTGGCACACTTGAGCACGGTGGTCTTCAAGGTTACGGGAGTAGATGAGAATATCGTCGATATACACAATGACACATTGATGGAGGAGGTCTCTGAAGATTTCGTTCATATAATTTTGAAGTACTGAAGGACTGTTGGCTAACCCGTAGGGCATTACCAGATATTCGTAGTGGGCAGTAGGAGTTATGAAGGCGGTTTTCCACTCATCTCCCTCTCGAATACAGATCAGGTTGTAGGCGCTGCGGAGGTCCAGCTTACTAAACACTCGCGCCTCCCGGAGCTCCTCAAGAGCTGCTGGCACAAGCGGTAGTGGGTAAGCAAATTTTACCTTAGCCTCGTTCAACACCCGATAATCGATACATGGCCTGAGCCCTCCGTCCTTTTTGGTGACGAAGAAGAAGCTCGATGCAGCAGGTGATCTGGATGGTCTGATGAAACCCTGGTCGATGGCTTCCTGGATGTAGCTCTCCATCGCCTCATGTTCAGGACGGGAAAGAGGGTATATGCGACCGTGAGGTAACTTGGCATTGGGCAGCAGGTCGATGCTACAGTCGCAGGGCCAGTGAGGAGGAAGTTGTGTGGCACGTTCTTTGCTGAAGACATCTAAGAAGGAGTGGTAGGTGGACGGAATGTGCTGAGTGAGGTCCGCGGTAGGGTGATCCATTACCGTTGAGTGAAGGGGAAGGGATGGTTGGGTAGGAGTGGTCTGGTTTACCGGTGGGTGAAGAGCGTGGTCCTTACAGTCATCGCTCCAACCGAGGATCTCTCCAGTACTCTCCAAAAGGTGTAGTTTCTCACGGTGATTGGGAGGAGTAACGAGTGTGACCTGGCGGGTTCGTCGGGTGATACGGCCATCGCCCAATGGTGAGTTCTGGATAGTATAGATCTGATACCGGGTCTCGTTTACTACTGTGGGAATGCGATGTTTGGCGATGAACTTGGACGATATGAAGTTTCCAGCAGCTCCGGAGTCCACCAGGACATTGATGGGAAAAGTACATGAATTAAGGGTTAGTGTGGCTTGTATATGAGGGATGTTGCAAACTGATGGAGTGATTGAAAAGGCACTCACCATTGGACGAGGTGGACGAACGGGACAGCCTGAGAGGAGATGGGAAGCTTCTCCACAATAAAGGCATAGCTGGAGTTGGATTCGTCGGTTACGTTCTGCTGTGGTGAGGTGGTATGCTTCAGTTATCATAGGTTCTTCGAACTCAGAGGGTGATGGTGAAGGGTGACGAAAACTGGCAGTCTCAATGGTAGGGAGTGGCAGTGAAGAATGATGGTGCAGGGGTGCTCTGTGGTGAGTTGTAGGGGTGGAACAGGCGTTGAGGTGTTGGGAGAGGCTGATAGCCTTCTTAATAAACACTTCTAGGTCAGCGCCATCTTCGTAGATGACCATCTGTTTGCGGACGTTGGGTGTTAGTCCCTGGCGATAGGCGGCTAACAGCGCCACCTGGTTCCACCCACTACTGGCGGCGAGAGTGCGGAACTGAAGGGTGTACTCGTGAATAGTGAGCTTTTCTTGATTGAGTGCGATGAGTTCATCATGGACGGATAGTGAGGTGAGTGCGATTCCAAATACCTCCTTAAAGTGTTGAGTGAATGAGTGAAAGGAGTGAAGAACCGGGTTGCGAGCGTTCCATAAGGCATCCGCCCATTGCAGTGCTCGGCCCGTGAGGAGAGAAATCATGAAGGCGACCTTGGTGATTTCATTGGGGAATGATCGCGAATTGGTCTCGATATCCAGTGAGCACTATAATACGAATCCGGCACAGGTACTGGGTTCGCCAGCATAACTGGTAGGACGAGAGAGGGGTGAGTTCGTCATGGAGAGAGGGTTTGCTTGAGCACTCGATGGTTGCTGACTCATTGCTGCGGCTTCCGTGAATGAGTCGGCAGCGATCCCGGAAGTATTAGCGTTACCGTCCATCATTCCGGGAGTGTTTGTGGGGCTGGAATCCTGTCACGGTCACAGAAGGCAGAGACGAAGGATACGTTTACAAGGTGTTTATTAAAACACAAAGCAGGTCTTTGCATCGTAGTGCTAGCGGGCACATCAATGTAAACAGTCACAGTAAGAAACA
>CAIGQW010031041.1:0-15067 GCA_903798125.1 Danio choprae
AGACATTTAGACAGATCCTACTGTAAATATATCCAAACTCAATGTCTCTTAGTAATACGCAATGCTAAGAACTTAATTTGGACCGCTTTAAAGGCCATTTTCTCAATATTTTGACTTCTTTTGACCTCCTCAGATTCTAGATATTCAACTCGTACCTCGGATAAGATATTAAGATGTTATAAGATATTCTCATATCTTAACAAACCAAACATAAATGTAAAGGTTATTCATACAGCTCTCATGTGATATAGGGTCAAAGGGTCACATGATACTGTATGTAAATTTGTAAATCAATATACAGTTAATATACAGCATAGAAACGTCAAATGAAGTGTACTGCATAGACATTTTTGGTGGAGATTTAAGAGGGGAAAAGCTTCAAAGCTGCATTTGAAATATGCAAAATGGAGCCAGACACTAGCACCGTGTCGGTGGAAGAACATCGGTGTTTTATTATTTTAAGGATAGTGAATCATGTTTCATCATCATCCATTCATTGAATTATTCCTCAGATGGGAGTGGGTTGGCCAGTCCTCGGGTTAGGATGGTGTTTGTGCTGGAGAAAAATCAGGGCAAGACTCGTTTATGCTATTCGCATCTGTCTCGGGTGGTCTGATCAGCTGAGGTGTTATGGTGTACACCTGCTGTTAAACCTGACCTCATAACTTCTTATGATGGGCTTGTGCATTACATTAGTGTCACTGCATGTTAACGAAGAACAAAAAAGAAAAGAAAGCATGCTCGTATTGTATTTTCTTGATTCAAACAAAGCCATGTCTTACTAAAAGTCCAGCTAGGTCCAAATTGCATGGCAAAAAAATAAGTTATATAGATCTATAAAGCGCATTTTCCAATGGCATTCAGAAATAATGTAAAATTGGCTACCAGGATGCCTGAATAAAACACTTTTTAGTGTAAAATACACTATTTGCAGCATTCTTCAGGAAGTTCACCAGGTCTAAGTTGCACTGTTTATGTAATTGCGTTCAGTAGGGCTGTACAATATATCGAAGAATTATCGCAATGATAGTTTATGCAATATCTGTTTCACAGAGAGGTGAGATAAATGAACTGTATTTACATGTTAAGCATGTGTTGCATAATTAGGTTGTTTATCCAAATTCGACCAATCAGATGAGGTCGTATTATTTTTATCCCCGCCTTCCCAGTCAGTGCTGTTCTGCTATTGGCTAGAAAGCTGAAAATAAAAACTAAAGGGCACCAATGCCAGGGTTTTCAGTCATTCATAGTGTATTAAAGTCTAAATATTTGCACGTTGACTTTTATTTTTTTTAGTTTGAATTAATGTAATTCAAAAAAATATCTATTGCCTTTTTTATTTTGATCATTAAGTGTATTAATAAAAATACTATTTCTCTATGGAAAGGTTATTATACATGAAATTTTAGGAATATTTGCATATTATTGCAACAATAGAGCATATTTTTCCCAGTATCGTGCAGCCCTGTAGCATTCAGAACTAATCCAATATAGGTATTCCTGAGTAAAACAAAATACACAAACATTACAGAACAAATGTCTATTAGTTCCCCTCACGCTAGTTACAGTATTACATTACAATAGGCAATTATATGAAAACTGTCGACTATAAACATCTATGCTATAACTATGTATAAAACAAACCACAATTGTAGTGGCATTCACAATAAACAGCATTGCATATTGTAATATATATATGTATATATATATATTACAAGCATTTATTATAATGCTGTTTCACAATGTGGATGCCATTTAAAGGGACAGTTCACCCAAAAATGAAAATTCTCTGATCGTTTTCTCACCCTTGACTTATTTCAAACTGGTTTGGGTTTTTTTGTTGTTGTGTTAACCACAAAAGAAGATCATTTGAAGTATGTTTGAGACCATCTGTAAACATTGACATCCATGCTGGTAAAAGCAAAGGCTATGGAAGTCAGTGGTTTCCACCAACCTTCAGTATGTCATCTTTTGTCTTCAACAGCGAAAATAAATACAAACACAAACCGGTTTGGAACAAATGCATCAGGCATAATTACAATCTTTCGGTGAATTCTGCCTTTAAAGTGACATTTTAGCTCAATGTTTAAGCATTGCATGAGGAATTTGTCCATAAAGTGTGATCAGATCCCCTTAGATATAAAAGCAGCCTAAATGAACACCCTAACATGGTCTTTATTACACAGTAGCCCTGAAAAATCTCCAGCACATCCCTCAGCCCTCCTGTTTTCCAGCAGTTTATACAAGAAGCCACTTGCAATCAGGACACAAATGTTGTATTATTGAACCATACCATTCATTCGTGGGTTTTTGCACATGCTCAGTGGACCCCGGCGTGGTCTGCTCATGTCATAAGGTTAACTTAAGCAATAATATCCTCAGCAGAGCTTCCCACGCCAGTCTCCAGGTGTGGCTCAAGCCCAGCATCCTCTGCTTTCAGTCACCAACTGCTTGACAAACTGTTTGATTGACAGCAAAGATTGAATATCGCTTCTATGGAATCAACACTGACATGGAACTCATACAGCGAAGAGCAAAACAGAACAATAACAACACTCTCTGCCAAATACATGGGTTATAATGTTTGTTCTTCTTGGTGCTTAATCAGTTTAGGGTCTTCATATAATACAAGAGCCCTGCGGCGAGAGTACAGATGGAGGGGTTGGAGTATAACCCTGCGTTTTAGATATTTGGTGCAATTTCTTTGGAGAATGGTTCGCGCAACCTGATGGTTCTTCTCCAGACTTCCACGGGAGTGTCAGGTTTTTAAAATCAGCCATTTTTATTTTTAGCCGCCGTCAGTCAGCCTTACGCCACGCGGGACCAACGTTCCCTTACAGATTTCATTTTCAAGTTGTGACCGTAAAAACCAAGGTTGTTTTTGGTAGATATTATCAGATGCTGAACGATTATCTCATATATATATATATATATATATATATATATATATATATTAGTCAAGTATTAAATCTATTAATAGAATAGAGAACTCTCTAGTGTGGGGTTTTTATTGGTTGAATTGAGTGGCGAAAGATGTTTGTGAAAGCTAACATGCGTGGTGGAACTGAAGCGTTTAGTGGCGTAATGTTTGGTAGTTTTAATGGCTATCGAAACGATCGTGATGATGATGACGACTCATTTTTATTGGTTTGATGTTGTGTATCCGTGTCATTTTATTCGGACGAAGAGGCCGCGATCGTGTGCAGCAGTATTTTTTTGATAGCTATTAAAAAGAGTCAGTGGCCGTCGAAAGACATCGAATCATGACCCTTATGCGCACATATTCTGATCTCGCTAGTCTACATAATAATAAAATAACGCATCTCATTCATGAAACCCAGCAGAATAAAAGTATTTTGTTAATTGCTACGTCGACTATGCGATCCAGCAATGATTTAATAGATTGAATACTTCTAAAACGGTTGCATCGAATGAATTAAAGAGTTAAAAAAACACACTTTCATTTGTGAAACGTATAAATCGTGTCGTTGAATCAGCTTTAAAGTGTTCTCCTGATGCGTTTTACGCCACCACGCGCTCAGACGTGTTTAAATCAACAAGGCTTTGTAACTCATACTGATGTTGTTGTCAGAGTAAAGCGACGTTCACACTTAAGGCTGGTTTATACTTCTGCGTGGAGTGGTCAGCGTGACCCACGGCGTCTGCCTTGCGTGTAGTCGTGCATTTATACGTCTGCGTGCTGTGTGTGTTGCTCTACAATAACACTTGCGAAACACTAACAGTTCCTCTGTGTCGAGTTTCTTCACAGGTGTTTTGTTTGTTCTGAACGCTACGAGTAGCTCAAACTCGCTCAGAGGTGGGAACCGGCGGACGTGCAACAACTTTAATCATGAGGTAAACACAAATCAAAAGTCTCCATCTGGAGCTCCTTCACGCGACTCCACACTTGTAAACACTCGCTCCATCGGGCTCACGGCATTCAGCACCACCCTATCACATATAGTGATATCTGTATATAGAGTGAGAAAGTTTGATCTTGTTTTTTTTGTGGGATGTAAGAATTACACCTGAACGAAAGCAACTTCAGAGCTGAACTTTAGCACAATTTTTATTGTAGCGTATCTCTTACATAACATTCTGAAGAGCTGTAATCATTATTCACACTCGTCACTGCTACCAAGCCGGCCAATCACAGAGCTTGTGCTACGCATCGTTGCGACACGTAGTTAAATTTTTTGAGAGGTGCGCGCCAGCCATGGCGAGGGCTATGCGACCATGCCAAGACTGCACCAGACCGCACGCGTGCGCTTGACGCAGAAGTATAAATCTGATGAATATAATGCTAACAATAACTATGTTTGAGTGCCCACACCAGCAGACCATAACGATCTGTTTATATTTACTTTATTCTTTTCTGTTATTGATGTGCTTCGTTTCTAGCTCGTCTGACCAGTGAATCCGGCTCGTGTAATCCATCTAATCAAACAGTGAATCTTTACCGTCGCAGTGAGGTTATATCTATACTGGATAGGGAACTTTTATTGTTATACGTCAATTTGCTGTGCTAACTCGCATAGCTTCCTTGTCAATAACTATTATTGCCTCCAGTGCTATTGACCTTATTCTGCGATGTGGAAGTGCGCTCGTTTTTGCAATTGTTGTATAACTTGCGATTGAGTCGCCTATGGGAGAAATGACTAGGATTAATAAACGGCAGAAAACGAAACGGTCATGCTCTACAAACATGTGTGTTCAAGACTACATAAAAAGTAGAGTAATATAATACAGAATATCAGTTTGAACATCAGGCAATGGAACGAGCTGTTTTTAACGTTTAAGAATCAATGGAAGTGAATGAGACTGTAAGTACCAGTAAGTAAGCAGTCACGTGCAGAGGGAGAGGGAGGGAGGGGGTGTGGGGGTGCTTTGGGTGCTTGAGCACCTGCCCTTTTTTATCTAGGAGAAAAAAAAATGCCCCTAACCCCCACCCCGCTATTCACTTCACGACCACCCCCTGCTCTTGACTTCACAATCTCATCCACCACCCCCCACCCGCTATCTGCACTTCACGATCTCCCCCCGCTCTTGACTTCACGATCTCACCCCCCCCCCCCCGCCCTCCCCGCTCTTGACTTCGCGATGAAGTTGAGCACCTGCCCCTCGAAGGGTCTCTGCACAGTCCAATGGCTCCGCCCATGAAAGAATAAGGTCAATAACCAATTGTTTACTAGATATTCATGATCTTTAAATAATCTTTGAAAAGAGCGCTTAACGTCAAGCAGAGATGCTCCACAAAGTCGTCGCCTGTGGCTTTAAATTGCACGAGCGCTTTATATTTCAGTGGTTTCTGACTGTCTTTTACAACGCTATCTCGCGGCAGTTCGTAACTTTTGTATTTAGTGGCTAATTCGTATGAATTCATAGGATCTCACTCATACAATTTAGCACGATTTGCTTATCGGCCAATGATGATTGGGTTTAGGGGCGGGGTTTGGTGCCACGCCTCCTTTTTAAAATGGTACATTTTCGTACGAAATAGTCACTAAGCTGACAAAACGTAAAATAGTATTGTTTCCTCGTGAGATCAGGCTGGTTTTTATCATGTATTAGCTGGGGGGGGGGAGATCGTTCTGAAAGTAATCCCAACAATATCTTTAATTAACATCTTTATCGTTATAATTGTGGTCTGAACTGGTGATATTTTTATCGTTAACTTTATAGTTTTCCTACTTCGTGTGAACGTGTCTTTAACTGAGGCACAAGCTATAAAGGCTCCGCCCTCTTTTGGAAAGCGGGCGGATTGCAGCAGCAGCTCATTTGCATTTAAAGAGAAGCATAAAAACAGCGGCGTGTTTGATCAGAAGCTGAACTCATTCTCAAAAAGAAACCGTCATAAACATAAATCAAACCTTTTAATGGTGTAATCTCTCTGCTGGGGCTTCATGATGGAGATCTGGGTCACGACTACAGGCCATTACTACACGTTTTGAAGCATTCTTGATGAAGTGAAAGTCATTTTTGTGGTCATCACCTTTAAAGCTGCACGTTCACCTCGTTGATACTTGTGAACAGGAGCCGTCGTTGGTTGCGTTTCCCACCGTTGTTCATCAGCTGAAATGTTGTGTGCGGTCCACGTTTTTTGTTTTGTTTACTGTGTTACTACTGTGTGCTGTGTGAAGGCCGGGCGGTCCGCTGCACAGAGAGGAAAACCCCCGTGACAGAAAGCGCTTGCACTGCGTTCAGATGGCTGACTGATTCCTGTACTCACTGAATGTACTGTAGAACTGTTTTTACAACTCATAGGATGATCTAGTCACCTTTTGTTATCGGTCTTTGATTTGTCTAAGGTATTTTTTTGTATACAAAAGTTTACATTTTTATGTATATTTTTCTCGTGTAAAAACACAAAACAAAAAACAAATATGATGTAATATGCGTATAAACATTGTATGTAATATCTGTATATAGAGTGAGAAATTTTGATCTCGTTTTTTTTTTTGTTTGTTTGTTTGGATGTAAGAATTAAAACTGTGTGAATTTGCTCGCTCCTTGTTGGTTTAGTCACTGAGCGAAAGCGACTTCAGAGCTGACCTTTAGCACAGGTTTATCGTAGCGTCTCTCTTGCATAACATTCAGGGGCATCAGGAGAGCTGTATTCATAACCATTGAAGATAAAGCAAACCTGAGTGAATCATCTGATGAGTCTCCGTAGAGGGGTTTTAACCTACACTTTCATTTTAAAACGCTTTCATTCATTCATTCATTTTCTTTTCGGCTTAGTGCCTTTATTAATCTGGGGTCGCCACAGCGGAATGAACCACCAACTTATCCAGCATATGTTTTACGCAGCGGATGCCCTTCCAGCTGCAACCCATCACTGGGAAACATCCACACACACTCATTCACTATGGACAATTTAGCTTACCCAATTCACCTATAGTGCATGTCTTTGGACTTGTGGGGGAAACCGGAGCACCCGGAGGAAACCCACGCCAACACGGGGAGAACATGCAAACTCCACACAGAAACGCCAACTGACTCAGCCGAGGCTCGAACCAGCGACCTTCTTGCTGTGAGGCGTTCGTGCTACCCACTGCGCCACTGTGCAGCCCTTTAAAACGCTTTCATTCCAGCATATTCTACAGGGTTTTTAGGACCATTGCGAATGATATTTCAGACTTATACAGGACTAAACGCTTTGGATTTTGACTTGCCCCATCAAAAGAACTCAAATTAGTTCTTTCTTAGCCATATATTTTAATTAATGTGTCAAAACAAGCAAAACCTTGTTGTATACATGTACATTTTTTAACATAACCTTTCTCTGTAAGCTTTAAAGGGGAGCTATTATACAAAAATCACTTTTATAAGGGGTTGAAACAGCAGCGTGTGAATATAAACAGCCTCTAATGGTCAAATGTATTAATTTGATTGTTTTATAATCAGACTTGAGTCTGCAGAAACACTTTGATTGACATTCTCCCTTTGTATGATGTCATCAGAGGGGGAAAGCCCCGCCCACTAGTGACCATCTCTCCTTCATTAGCATCTGCCACTATGCTGACACGCAGGAATTTGTAGCTCCGCCCTCCTCTCAAAAGAGCACAATCTCATTTGCATTTAAAGCGACAGTCACCAAAACGCCACAATTAGGATCAAAGCCTGAAAGGGTCAGTTTCAGAGAGCTAATAAACATTATCTGTGTGCTATTTTGAGCTAAAACTTCACACACACACACACACTCTCACACTCTCACACTCACACACACTCTATGGACATCGGAGAATTATTTTACATCTTGTAAAAAAGGGGCATAATAGGTTGTTCTAGATCTAATATGGCTAGGAACTATACTATTGCAGTGGTGACACGGTGGCTCAGTGGTTTTTATAATATAGGTGAATTGATGACTAAATTGGCCGCAGTGTATGAGTGTGTGTGTGAATGAGTGTGTATGGTTGTTTCCCAGTACTGGGTTACAACTAGAAGGGCATCTGCTGTGTAAAACATATGCTGGATAAGTTGGCGGTTCATTCCACTGGGGTGATCCCTGATGAATAAGGGACTAAGCCGAAGGAAAATGAATGAATGAACTATACTATTGCAATGTCATTTCATTGCATTTGCTGCAGCCATGATTCGGCAGAGTATAGTTCCTAGTCATATCGACCTAGAAAGTAGTAACTTGATTTTCAGCTGGACTTGGTACAACAGCAGTACATGGTATAACTACAGAAATGTCAAGCTTCTTTTTTTTTGAGCGAGATGCTATTGGTCTAATCCGATTCAATGATTTATGCTAAGCTAAGCTAAAAGTGCTCCCGCCAGTCCCAGAGATCGGCATAAAAATAATAATAATAATAATAATAATAATGAATGGTAGAAAAATCAACCGATTAACTCTGGGCGACTTGTCGAATTAGCCTTTTTAAGTGGGTTTGTCCTTTAATGATGATGCTTTTATTCTGTAATGGTATTTAGGCTTCAAATGATCAGCAAAACTTTATTAAAAACACTCTATTTGTTGAGGGAACACGAGCTCTATACTCTATATGAAGGTCAACACAGAAAATGAAACGTTATCGGATAATTTCTTATTATTGCTGTACAATTCCAGTCCACATGCTTAACCTATGTACACACAGCGACTGCCTGAGATGGTCAAATCTAAATTCCACCATAATAAAAACACACTATGCTACATCACATCTCAACATTCAGCCTTTGGTGTGTGCTGAAGTGCATTGAGTCGAGTATCATGCACACACACACACACACACACACACACACACACACACACACACACAGAGAGAGAGAAAGAAAGAGTCTTCATGTAGAGTCAGTCAGTGATGAGAGGAAAACCTGTCGGGCAGAAAACACACATCAGCCTCAGGCCAGCACACACACACACACACACACACACACACACACACACACACACGGGCAGTTCATTTACATTTAGTCATTTAGCAGATGATTTTGTCCAATGTGACTTATAATTGACGAGGCATTCAGCAATTAAACAACACGACGGGGCAATACACACAAGAAGCGCTAATTCAGGGTGTTTTGAAACCCTACCCTGATTTCACCAAGTAGGACATGATCCTTGATTAACATCTATGTTGATCCTGGAACAACTTTTCAATCAGCCAATCAGAATTAAGGGATATGTTTACAGTTTATGTTAAATTTAGACCTGCGTTTAGGGTTATGCACTTCTACATGAGTGTTATCCAACTATTATTCCCCTCTGGTTTTGGGAATATTGTACAGTTGTGGTTGGGTTTAGGGGGGGATAGGTATGGATTACATTTTCCAACAAAAATGATGTTCCAGGATCAACAAGCGATGTTAATCCAGGATCGCATCGTACATGGCAAAATCATGACGTGCGTCTTAAAATGTCTTCAACTTTGAAAACTACATTTTTCTTAAATTCCCTGTAATATTGTGTTGTGTTGTTTTCCTTTGTCCATGTAAAGCTACCCAATCAGGCCAACACGCATGCAATCCGCAATAAAACATTTAACAAAAGCCAATGGGCGGCATGGTGGCGCAGTGGGTAGCGCTGTCGCCTCACAGCAGGAAGGTCGCTGGTTCGAGTTCAGGCTGGGTCAGTTGGCGTTTCTGTGAGGAGTTTGCATGTTCTCCCTGTGTTGGCGTGGGTTTCCTCCGGGTGCTCCGGTTCCCCCCACAGTCCAAACACATGCGCTATAGGGGAATTGATTAACTAAATTGGCCGTAGTGTATGAGTGTGTATGGGTATTTCCCAGTGGCTGGAAGGGCATCCGCTGTGTAAAACATATGCTGGAATAGTTGGTGGTTCATTCCGCTGTGGCGACCTCTGATGAATAAGGGACTAAGCCGAAGGAAAATGAATGAGTGAGCAGGGGAGTGTTTTTTAGTTTTGTCTTTTTGAGAGGGAAGTGAGGCCTCACGGTGGCGCAGTGGGTAGCACCTTCGCCTCACAGCAAGAAGGTCGCTGGTTCGAGCCTCGGCTGGGTCAGTTGGCGTTTCTGTGTGGAGTTTGCATGTTTGCATGTTCTCCCCGTGTTGGCGTGGGTTTCCTCCGGGTGCTCCGGTTTCCCCCACAAGTCCAAAGACATGCGCTATAGGGGAATTGGGTAAGCTAAATTGTCCGTAGTGTATGTGTGTGAATGGGTGTGTGTGGATGTTTCCCAGTGATGGGTTGCAGCTGGAAGGGCATCCGCTGCGTAAAACATATGCTGGACAAGTTGGCGGTTCATTCCGCTGTGGCGACCCCAGATTAATAAAGGGACTAAGCCGAAAAGAAAATGAATGAATGAGAGGGAAGTGAAGAGTGTTTCTACAGGTGGTTTGTCAAGCCCACTCATCTGTGTGAAGCACACTTCAGAACTGAATTGTGGATCCGCGGCGTTGCTCACTGCAGAAGTTGGGAATTTCTCAACTTTTCAAGCGCCAACGGAAGCGTCAGCCAATCAGATTGCTTTATGCAAATACCCCAGCTCAGACAGTAGCCGATTGCGGACTAATTTCATTGGCTGACGCTGCTATGATGATCGCGTCAGCCCCAACTTCAGACACGTCCTCCGTCAAGCGTTGACGCAGAATCGGGCGTAAGAATGTGTCTGGTGCAAAAACTAGTGCAGTGTCAGAGAGATGAAAGAGTGTGTTGTCTAGAGTTCAGGCAGGGTTTTTGTGAATATACCTCTTTAGCCTCTGCACCAGCCCTGTCACCATAGCGTCTGTGATCCCGGGACATGTTCCTTCAGCCAGGAGCATGGCCTGCTTCAGTTCGTCCAACACCCCCGGCTTATAAACGCCTCGCTTCTGCTTCAGCTGACAGAACAACACACACATGCAATGTTTGAAGAGTTACAACATTAGTCTGTTTGCTTTAAGCTGGAAATGTTGTGTATAAGCCACTAGCTATGCTTTGGAATATTGCATAAAACAATTATTGATGGAAATGCCAAGATGCGAAAACATTTAAGAGGAAAAACTTTTAATGGGATAAAACAAAAACAATTTGCATACACATTCAGTAAACACATTTAACCAATCAATTCCAGCATGTGATTCTGTTATAAGAGATCATGATGATCAGATATAGATGTGTGTGTGTGTGTGTGTGTGTGTGTCTTTGCGTCATTAATGTTGGTCTGCAGCTCTCCATTGCTGCAGATGTGTAATGTTGTTGTGGTGATTGTAAAAGGCCTCAGCCCTCCGTCAGTCCGTCATCACAGTGCTTCAGTATTATTCTTCTTCTATTATTATTCCCTCCAGAACTGTCTTGAGCATCTGTCTGCGCTCCCGTCTCACGCCTCCAGAAGCCACCGCGTTCACCGCGTTCATTGCGTTTGGTCTTGGTCTTCTGAGGCGCAGCTCATTTATTAGAGGAGAACAAACCCCACAGTGGCGGACCCCCACAGTGCAGCAAACTACACTCCTCTCAGTGATATCTGTGCATGTTTATTATGAAGTGGCCATTTTGTTCTCTTTGACTGGAAAAACTGCTTTAATCACAAATGTTTTATGCAATATTCCAGTTCAATCCGCATTTTGGATGGAAAGTTGGAATCAAATACTTACCTCCGCAAACATTGGGGACATAATAGAGGACATGCTCTGGGATGGAGAACTCTTTGGACCGTCTAGAACCTAAAAAAAACGAAAGAACAAAGGATGTTTATACTCCAGCAGAACTCTTTGTGTTTATGAACATTCTTCACATCTTTTTATATAGGTTTATTTGGTGATTTGTTTAGTGCATTAATTCAATTCTGCTTAAGTTTACATGGGTGATCCAGATTCATTCATTCATTCATTTTCCTAGAGCTTAGTCCCTTTATTCGTCAGGGGTCGCCACAGTAGAATGAACCGCTAACTACTCCAGCATATGTTTTAGGCAGCGGATGCCCTTTCAGCTGCAACCCAGTACTGGGAAACACTCATTCACACATACATACACTAGGGCCAATTTAGTTCATCCAATTCCCCTATAGCGCATGTGTTTGGACTGTGGGGGAAACCGGAGCACCCGGAGGAAACCCACGCGAACACAGGGAGAACATGCAAACTCCACACAGAAATGCCAACTGGCCCAGCCGGGACTCGAACCAGCGACCTTCTTGATGTGAGGCGACAGCGCTACCCACTGAGCCACCGTGCTGCCCAGATCCAGCTTTAATATTTGCATTCGATGCATTGACACTGGTAGACCCGATTCCTCACCCTTTTCTGTGCGAGTTCTTCATCCTTCAAGCCTCCATTAGGTTTCTGATTGGGCTTATTCTCTGTAATGGTGTTGAAGATCCAGTTATCATTCACAGACTCTCCAGATGCCTCACCTTCATCTCTGAGAGAGTGTACATACAACGTTTCTCAGTAAGTTACTCTAACGTTTCTGTAACTAAAAGAGGTTGATTTTAGTTTTATGCTTACGAGTCTGAATCCGAGCTGGACTCATCACGAGCCTGTTTCAGTTTCCACTTCTTGTACTTGTCAATGAGATCCATCAAGTATGACGTCTTCTTGGAATATCGAACGATAAGTTTGTGTTTCAAAAGCTCCTTAGCCGTTGGCCTCTGGCAGAAACAACATAAACATTATGTCATTTGATTGTAGATGACTGTGTATTAGCGCTAGGCAGCCCTGTAGAGTTTAGGTTCACAGCAAGTTAAACACAAATGAAAAAAATGGACTCGAGTCTTTAGGATTCCTTGAAAATTACAGTCAAGTGTTTTTGGTCATGGCTGGAGCTAAACATGACAGTGCACACCTTTGCTATACGTGTAGAAATCAAATGATTATATATTAGAGGTCCTCAGAGCTGCTTCAGCACACTTTGTTTGCGCATTTGCATTGACTTTATATGTAACTTACTAGCGCAAATACTTAATTCCTCATAATAGCATGAGGCTTTTATCGATGATTCCACATGCCCTTGACACTGCATCACAGTGTGTGTTTGTCTTTTTTTAGCATATATATTTAAATTCAGACAGGAAAAGGTACTTGTGTACATGCATGGACTTTGCCCTAAAGCAGGGGTGCCAATAATTCCTGAAGGGCCACTGCCCTGCACAGTTTATTTCCAACCCTGCTTCAACACGCTTACCTCCAGGTTTCAAACAAGCCTGAAGGACTCACTTAGTTTGATCAGGTGAGGTGTTTCCCTCCAGGAACTGAGTCCAAGTTCCCCAGATCTCACCTAACCGATCGTCTGTGATTTGTGCCAAACCAACAAGTTCAATCCACAGCCACTCCACCTTGCAGTCTACATCATTTGAAGGATCTGTTGCTTATATCTTGGTGCCAGATACAACAGGACACCTTTAGAGCTCTTGTAGAGTATGTGACTTGGTGGGTTGACACTCAAGGTCAATAAACCTCTGCTAAATGGTCTAGTTCTTTAAATCCATTTATATTTGGGCAATGCTCTGCTTAGTTCTAGCCCTAATCAAAGACATTTGTGCAAGCTAAATAAAATGGTAGGAGTGTAGAAACAATACAGGTAGTTGTGATCATGATTTGAGCTAAACCTTTTGATCCATTAGCCCTCCTGGGTTAGATTTGAACTCTGCTATGTCAAGGGGTGTCCAGTCGTGCTTCTAGGGTCCTCTTTCCAGCAGAGTTGAGTTCAAGCCTAATTAAACACATCTAAACAAGGAAACCTCCATGAAAGTGTGTTGGAGCAAGTCTATTTAAAGGAAAGTAGCCCTCGAGAAGTGGGATTGGACACCCCTGTGTTAAATACTTTGGCAACACTTACAAAGTTGGGGTCTTTATTGAGGCAGGCATCGACAAACTCCTTAAGAGCTTTGTTGTAGTTTCCCTCCAGTGTGGGAGAGTTTTCCTTGGGGATGAGAAATAACACCTTCATGGGGTGAAGATCCGAGTGGGGCGGCTCTCCTTTTGCCAGCTCGATTGCAGTTATGCCCAATGACCAGATATCTGCCTGCAAAACATACATTTACCTCAGGACTCGACCCAATGATTCTTCCTGATGGCCCAAAAGTTGTGAACATAAAAAGCCACTGCTTTTATCAATATCTGATCATTTACAAATGACATATGGATAAAACCTTTAAATTTAAGTGAGGTGTTCCTGGAGGACTACCATTTTGCAGAGCTCCGATTGACACACACCTGAACCAAATAATCAAGGTGCTATGGAAGTCTGCAGAAGTGTATGCTGCATCCCAATTCACACCCGTCCTAAATTGTATTCGAAAATAGAATTAGTGTGTCCCAAACCGTAGTATGTTGAAATGAGTATGTCAAAGGTTCCCGGATGGTCTACTCTTTCTGGTAGAAATTCGAGAACCCGTCGTACTCTAACCGCTAATATTGCCCACAAACACAGTGCATTGGATGTGACTAGAACTACAAACTCAGGTAAAAAGTGTAAACAAACTACAAAAATGGCTGACGCGCAAGAGAGGTTTTGGTAAAGATGCTTAAATGACAATTAATATCTAGCCTACTGGAAAATATTTAAATCACATTTTCCATGTTATATTTCATCTTCAACAACAATGTGAACTTTTATAAAGACGTGTTTGGACATTAACTTCTGAATGCAGAATTATCCAAACACTGAGGAGATTTCTCCGCATGAAAGACTCGTGAATGGCAGATTAACCTGCTGTGGAGATGATTGACAGGGTGCATAACTAAGCAACATAATGGTCTATTAATGAGGATGTAGTTTGTCCCAATACTTGCATACTCTTCTGTTACTTTTTCTTCATAAGAAACGTACATAATTTTAGGACGTAGTACAAGCATGCAATATTGGGACGCAGTAGTAGTCCCCCAGAGGACTTCTTGTCTAAATACTAAACCAAGCCAGGCTGTGATTAAAATTTCTTGACAGACATCACATGATGAGCAAATCTGACCTTTGAGTCATACTCTGACTGTTTAATGACTTCTGGTGCCATCCAGAATGGAGTGCCCACAAATGTGTTCCTCTTGATCTGTGTGTCTGAGAGCTGCCCGGCCACACCAAAATCAGCCAGCTTCACATCACCCCGCTCTGACAACAGGACATTAGCAGCTAGAGAAAAACACACACACACACACACACACACACACACACACACACACACACACA
>CAIGQW010031045.1:1919-12606 GCA_903798125.1 Danio choprae
ACAAAGCAGGTGAATGTCTTGATGAGTGGATCATCTAATCACTGATTTCATGATATCACAATTCACAATTATGATATTGTCACAATCACAATTATGATATTGTCACAATCACAATTATGATATTGTCATTCACAATAAATATCGCACACTGCTATAATGAACCCCTGGTACTGGCAAAACTATGCAAACAAAATCACTATTTCTCTTTAACTCGAGTCTCTGTGCTAAATAAAATGCATTTTAAATGAAAACGAACACTTACATCCTGGTTGCTCATGTCCCAGTACGGTCGCTCTCCAAACGACATCACTTCCCACATGACGATCCCGTAACTCCACACATCGGACGCGCAGGTAAATTTACGGAAGGCAATGGCCTCGGGTGCCGTCCAGCGGATGGGAATTTTACCACCCTGAATCAAGCACATCAGTTACCATATAGTGAATTTAACGAAAATCTGAATGAACCACAATGGTGTACATGCAGTGTTTTCAGCCAGTGATAAACCTCTGGTGAAAGGTGACTATTTTCAATCTCATAAGGTTTCTTTTACAGCGTCGATGTTGTAATGTAATAAAAATACAGTCCGTTAAATAGACTTAAGCATTTATTTAGTTGTTCAAGCGTAAAACAAGATGAAAAGCCGTTTAAACGCAAGTGCTGCCAGGAGCAGCAGGCGAGCACAGAAACTCCATTGAAAATACTGGGGTAAAATAAATGACCATATTTTAAAGACATGGTGCGAAAAAATGGAAATTGATGCAGTGCTTCTTGTCCAGTCTGAGACTCACTTTGTGAAGTTTCATAAACTAATTTCGAGAGGAGCACGTGATATGATTGATCGCAGCCGGTCTCTCATCAGTAATCACTAGTAAGCCAATCAGATGAATACAAACTCCCTATAAGTAGCCTGTCAAAAACTACTCTCTTATCTTCGTTTTCGAAGAAACCCCCCATCCACCCCATCTCCTCCTTTTCCTCCTTTACCAAGGGGAGCTCTAGAGAACTATCTGATCTCGTACCCCTTTTATGCTTTATTTACCAGGGGGAGCTCTCGAGAACTATCTGATCTCGTACCCCCTTATATGCTTATTTACCAGGCAGGAGCCCTGGGCTCAATTATCTCCGAGCTCAGGGTTCTCTCCCGGGACAGCATGCCAAACCTGCTATTATTATCAAGCAATATCTAAGTGTGAACTCTTGAAACATCATATTTCAATCAGGCAGTGAAGATCAGTGATTTTTCAAGAAATCAGATCTAAAACGTGACGATTTGGTAATGGTTCACCGGAAGCGATTGGGCTGGTTGACTGAAAATTAAAAGTCTGTGTGCATATACCCCATTGATTGCATACTTAAACCATGCTTGATTGCATTTTACCCCCTAAAATACTGAGCACAAGAGCAGTATTTACCAGTGAGCTGGTGTATGTGGGATCTGATGAATTCTCCTGCAGGAATCTCGACAGACCGAAGTCAGACACCTTGCAGACCAGGTTACTATTCACAAGAATGTTGCGCGCTGCAAGATCTCGGTGTACGTAACTCATTTCGGAGAGATATTTCATTCCTGATGCAATGCCGCGCAGCATCCCAACTAACTGTATCGGCGTAAACTGTCCATCGTTGAGCTGGAGAGAAAGAAACATCTATATTAGAGAGAGCTTCAATGCGACTCCATAGTTGTTTTAGTCATATAATACACTATGCAAAAATCACTTTTATAAGTGGGTTAAACACAATTGTACGGCAACAGTGTGTGAATATAACCAGTTTCTAATAATTAAAATGTATTAATTACATTTTTTATAATCACACTTGATAAAAACAGTCAGCAGAAACACTTTGATTGGCATTCTCCCTTTGTACGTTTCATCAGGAGAGGAAAGTCCCCCCCCCATCCCATCAGTGATGATCTCTCCCTCATTAGCATAAACAGCCCTGAGAGAGAAGCACCCGTCCGCCATTAGTTTTCACACCGTATCTATTTTTAGTTTTTCACATAGATAACATTAGCCCTGTTTTGAATCTGCCACGATGCTGACACACAGGCATTTGTAGCTCCGCCCTCTTTTAAAAAGAGCACCATCTCATTTGAATTTAAAGCGACAGTCACTAAAATGGCACATTTAGGATCAAAGCCTAAAAGGGGCAGTTTCAAATAGTTCATTCATTTTCCTTCGGCTTAGTCCTTTTATTCATCAAGGGTTGCCACAGCGGAATGAACCGCCAACTTATCCAGCATATGTTTTACACAGCGGATGCCCTTCCAGCTGCAACCCAGTACTGGGAAACATCCATACACACGCATTCACACACACATACACTACAGCCAACTTAGTTTATTCATTTCACCTGTAGCGCATGTGTTTGGACTGTGGGAAAAACCGGAGCACTCGGAGGAAACAAACGCCAACACGGGGAGAACATGCAAACTCCATACAGAAATGCCAACTGGCCCAGCCGGGACTTGAACCAGCGACCTTCTTGCTGTAAGGCGACAGTGCTAACCACTGAGCCACCGTGCCGCCCGTCATGACATTTTTATTATGTCATTTTTTTACAGCATAAGGCAATAGTTGGGTTTAGGTATTGGGTAGGATTAGGGATGTACAATAAGATCATACTGTATAAGTGCTAATAAACAGTCAATGTCTTAATAATAGGCATGTGATAATAAGCCAGTAGTTAATAGTGAGAATTGGTACTTAAACTAAAGTGTTACCGAAAAAGGTTTAGAAGCACTTGAGTAACTAAATAGGAAGGAAATTCTCAATTTAGAGTAAACTAAATATTATATAATCTTATATAAAAGTTCTGGCTCATACTTACTCTGAGGAAAGAGTCCAGAGCTCCGTTCTCCATGAACTCGGTGAGGATCATGACGGGGCAGCTGGCTGTTATTATGCCCTCCAGGTGAATAATGTTGGGGTGCTGGAACTGGCCCATGATGGAGGCCTCGGCCAGGAAGTCCCGCCGTTGCTTGTCTGTATATCCACCCTTCAGGGTCTTGATGGCCACATAGTTCTCCTTCTTACCCGGAATCCTCAGCCGTCCCCGACAAACTTCTCCAAACTCGCCTGAGAATGGAACAAATCAACTTTTCAGAGATTTATATTGCTGATAAGTAGTCATTATAACAATAAACAACATGCTTGTGGAATCACACAAGATTGGAACTTTCATAATCAGTGAATTATTAAACATGCAAACAGCTATTAAAGGTCCAGTGAAATTAAAATAACATTTTTTGACGTTAGATATCAGTATGTTAGCCTTAAGAATATCTATAAGCCAGTGTGCTCCAAAATTCACGTTTAGAAGATAGAAAAGTGATATAAACACTGAAAGCTTGCAGATCAACGTTTTTTGTTTTTTTCACATCACATCATGCTTCAGTTTCTCATCAAATCTTGACCAATCAAATGCTCTCTAGTATCTGACATGCCCCGCCCCCTTCAAGACACTTCTCATTTGCTTTTCATCTGAAGTGCTTGATCTCAACCACTCTCACTGGCAGAAATATGATAAAAACTAAACGCTATTGGCTGTTTTTTTAAAGGGGAGGAGCTACTCGATGTCCCACCCCCTCTTTGTAATTCAATGGAGATTACGTCAAGCATCGAATAAAAAAATGCACATTTCAAAGCGGTTTATGGGACCTTTAAAGGCCCCACCATTTATTTCAGTATGCTGATGTACTTCTAACTGAAACAGAATATTGAGTAGGGGGCGGGGCTTTCTTTTACACATCATTCCCTCATAGCAAACTAATGGTTTGAGATGGTAATATTATGCATTTGCTACGGTGATGTCAACAGAAGGACCGCCACTCCAAATGCAGGCGCAAATGGATAGATTACATTGAAGACTACCAAAACAAACTAATTTATTTCAGTGAATTACCTTGTATGTATTAATTATTCACCCTAAGAATAACAATGAATAACACCCTAAGAATAACAATGTGAGCTAGCACACGCTCACACGGTTTACATGGACACACATGGACTTTAAACTGAACTGATTGAGGTTATTAAGCTGAATAATGACCTTCTGTAAAGATGATTTATAGCTCAAATTGAGGGTGTTTTATATTTAAAGAACTCTGCAGAAGTGATTGATCACTGATCTGAGTTGAATCACCATTAAACCTACATTGAGCTAAATAATGACACTATAGTTCGTAAAGCTGATGCCCAGCTTAAACTGAATTCATTTCAGAACTGATGAATTTTACAACATAAACATTTATTTTACTAGTTTACACTTTGAAGTAAGCTTTTCAAGTGCTTTGAAAAAAAAGTGCTATGTAAAAAATGTTACATCACCTCCCACCGAGCAATTTTGCATTTAAAAGATGTCTTATAGATGTCTAATAGACATTCAGTCATTTGCAGGTATAACAAAGTCAGTCAAGTAAACCCAGCAAGCATTTTTTAATGAAGTCTAATAGTCGTCTAAACATAAACATCTTGGCTAAAACAAGACTAAATTTGGGTTGTCGGTGAAAATCTAATAGATGTCTAACAATAGTCCTGCAAAACATTAAAAATACATATTAGACAGACTTCATGTGTGTTCATTCATTCCTGTCTGCTTGATGACTAGTCTATTTTTAGACTATTGTTAGATGTCTATTAGATGTCCAGCGACAGCCTAAATTTAGCGTTGTGTAAGCCAAGATGTCTATGTTCAGATGTATTAGACATCTTTAAAACACAAATATTGCTTGCTGGGATGACTTTGTTATACTTGCAAACGATTGAAAGCGAATATGCGAATATTCATATAGTTATCATATTTATTAATTAGCCAGACACTTTTTTGCACAAGCCTATTTAATAGGTTAATAGTGCCAACTGATGATCAACAGTAAAAATGACTAATCTGACCTCTTCCCAACAGGGAAAACCACCAATAAACAAGAATGCATGATTATTTATCTATCAGACCTCTTTAAAACACAAAAATTGACATTGATATACACTACCTGACAAAAGTCTTGTTGCCTATCCAAGTTTTAGGAACAACAAATATTAACTTGACTTCTAGTTGATCATTTGGTTACAGAAGTGGCTTATATGAAAGGCAAAGGCCTCTAGATTACGCTTATTTTACCAGAATAAAATATGATCATGCCTTGATTTGTAATTATTTAATTAGGACAGTAAGGTCTGACTTTGCTTAGACAAAAGTCTTGCCACTTGACAGAAATAATGTACAGTAAAGAATATAAAGTCATGCTGCAGTGGAACAAGAATGAATATTGTGTATGACTTCTATGAGCTTGGAGGACTGCATCCACACATCTCTGCAATGACTCAAATAACTCATTAATAAAGTCATCTAGAATGGCAAAGAAAGCGTCTTGCAGGACTCCCAGAGTTCATCAAGATTCTTTGGATTCATCTTCAATGCCTCCTTCATCTTACCCAGACATGCTCAATAATGTTCATGTCTGGTGACTGGGCTGGCCAATCCTGGAGCACATTGACCTTCTTTGCTTTCAGGAACTTTGATGTGGAGGCTGAAGTATGAGAAGGAGCGCTGCTATCCTGCTGAAGAATTTACCCTCTCCTGTGGTTTGTAATGTAATGGCCAGCACAAATGTCTTGATACCTCAGGCTGTTGATGTTGCCATCCACTCTGCAGATCTCTCGCACGCCCCCATACTGCATGTAACCCCAAACCATGATTTTTCCTTCACCAAACTTGACTGATTTCTGTGAGGATCTTGGGTCCATGCGGGTTCCAGTAGGTCTTCTGCAGTATTTGTGATGATTGGGATGCAGTTTAAAAGATGATTCATCGGAAAAATCTACCTTCTGCCACTTTTCCAAATGATCAACTAGAAGTCAAGTCTTGCTCTTACAACTGGGATCGACGACAAGACTTTTGTCAGGTAGTGTAATTGCAAATGACTGAAAGGGAATCTGCGACTATTCAAACACGTCAAAAAATAAATTAGCCATGATAAGAAGAGAGACTCACCTGCCCCAATAACCTCCTCGATTTTGACACACGAGACATCGATCTCTTTAGCAAACTCTCTCACGGCCTCATTAGGGTCTTCATAAGTGAAAGGATCGATGTAGACCTTCACTCCTTAGAGGGAAAGAAATGTCACTTACTTTATTAACCAAGAAAAAAGCCACACACAACCTAACCTGAATGCATAATTCTAATATGATCCTGCATGTGTTTGTGCTCACCTTGACCCATGAGATATTGTCCGTTTTTGTCGCTTAGCTCTGGATCTTTGTAATTATTTTGCTTCCTGTGAACATCGAGAGTGAAAATAAGATGTAAACAGAACTTGCCAAGCATGCAGAGGTCTCACTCAGCGAACAACACCAAATGCATGCAAACTGCCTATTCAAATGCAAAAAACGTTTGAGGATTTGTAAACATTAAAAGTCAGCGAAACTGTAGAAACCCCATTGCAGAACGACGCTTCAAGCTATTACTCATTTCACAGCTGAGTGAGCTAAAGTTTGACTTTGCTTTTCAGTTCAATCAGTCTTTCTCAACATCCCAAAGTCAGTTACTTAATGCTTCTTGGTATTTTGTTGACAATCCAGCTAATTGATTGTTAGCCAGCTAGTTAGCGAGTCTGCTTGGAAGACTAGCACATTAGCATTCGAAACATGGTGCAAAGAAGATAGGTCAGCGATAAAGATAACTTTGAGGATGACATTGAAGCATCTATAAAAAAGTTTCAAATATATGCTGCTGGACAGTCGCTGTCTCGTGCTTTTAAGTCAAATCCCGAGTCTTTTGTCGATGCCTGCACACCTTCAGGTTTATGTAGAAAAACCCAAGCCCGAAATACTGCAAAAAGCTATCTTATTTATTTCCAAAGATGCCAAAATGGCATTATTGGTATCCAAACAATGTAACAGTTTTGCTAATGAAAGCTAATCATTCTTAATTAAGTGTCCATTTGAAATAGATGAATATAAATATATGAAAAAGTAATGATGATTTAGCTTAATGCAATTATCAGAACAATAATGATAATAAGTTTGATATACTCTAAGGCAGTGTTTCCCAACCCTGTTCCTGAAGGCACACCAACAGTATATATTTTGGATGTCTCCCTTATCTGACCCATTAACTTCAGGTTTTGGAGTCTCGTCTAATGTTCTGATGAGTTGATTCAGGAGTGTTGGGTTAGGGAGAGGTTGAAAATGTGTACTGTTGGTGTGCCTTTAGGAACAGGGTCGGGAAACACTGCTCTAAGGTAAAGTTCTTGCTATTAACAAACCATTAACTTAATTTTAGCTCAATAAATGACTAATTTGCTGCTTATTAATGATTATTAAGTTAGTAGTTGGGTTTAGGTATTTGGGTAGTACTAGAGATGTAGAATAAGAATATGTACTTCATAAGTACTAATAAACAGTCAATAATAAGCAGATAATAAACCACTATTTAATAGTGAAAAGTTCTGCTTAAAGCGTCACCAATAACTTAAATATACTTAAAATACTTTATATAACTTAAATATTATATTTATATAACTTAAATATTATAAAAAGTGTGGACATACTTTATATAACTTAAATATAACTTAAAAATACTTTAAAACCTGTTCTGATAGGTATATTTCATCTGTTTCCTTGCATGGCATGTAATAATTAGCATCCGAGAAGTGTGAGCATGTAAACGTTTTGTTTAATTGTTTAATATAATCTTAGTTTGGATGAATAGTGGAGAGAAATCTCATTTATAAATACATTTCATTAATTTCACAGAATGAAATGATCAAATGTATCGCAACAAGGGTGAGCGCTACATGTTTTCGGAGCTCTGTGTTGTTAGCTTAGCAACATGCTAACGTCAAATTGTATTTCAAGTGAACTCAGGATGGAAAAGTACTTGAGGGTGGAAAGTAATTATTCACTTCTCTGATGCTAATTTAATCTTTAAATCAGGATTCAAGCTTTAATCTGTGTTATTTTAATACATTCACTGTGTTATTGAATTTATTAATATTTTGAATTGGTGCACTTTAATATTTCTAAACTTTATATTTTTATATTTGTGTAAATTAAAAGTACTTTTGTCATTTTTATTCATTTATTTTCCAAGTAAAACGTATCACAATAATGGTGAGCGCTACATGTTTTCGGAGCTCTGTGATGTTAGCTTAGCGACATGCTAACGTCGAATTGTGTTTCAAATGAACTTTGTGTGCACTTTCCAGTTTTTTTTTTAGTCAGGACGGAAAACTACTTGATGTTTTTTTAATGTATTTTAATATTTCTATACTTTAGTTTTTTATATTTGTGTAAATTAAAAGCACTTTAGTCATTTTTATTCATTTATTTTCCAAGTAAAATGTATCACAACAATGGTGAGCGCTACATTTTTTCGGTTAGCTTAGCAACTTGCTAATGTCAAATTGTATTTGAAGTGAACTTTGTGTGCACTCTGTGGTTTTCTTTTTAGTCATGATGGAAAAATACTTGATGCTGGAAACGTGTTGTGTCATGCCTGATTTGGGCTCGGTGTGAGGCTTGTTGTGCTTCATGTTTTTTTTTGTCCTGCAAAGAATGAACTCAATGTGAACAAAATCCCTCCTTTCTCCGCCCCTTTCTTCCTCTTCCTGTGTCTTTTCTGTTCCTGTTTCTCACCTCAATGGGCTTTGCCTCCTGCAGTATTATACTCCAAAACGCTCTTAAATTACCGAGGCTGTTCTCCTTGTTATTCTTGTTTGCTCCACTAAATCTTTAGCACATTATGTCCTTCTCTATTACCGTATTTGTGTTCTGGACGTGTGGACACTTGCTAAACACTCAATACTGCATTCACAGAGCCTCGCTGGCTCGCAACTTACGGCTAAATGGAAAATTAATGCTTGAAAGCTATCCCTAAAACAAAATAAATTAGCTTGAGAAGTACAACAGCACATGATTTCAATAATTCAGGTTGTTTTATTACCCCTAATCTAAAGTCTAGAGTCGGATAAAATTCCTCCACGGGCAAAAGATCTGAGCTCCAGTATTCACTTTCATTCATTCATTCATTTTCTTTTCGGCTTAGTCCCTTTATTAATCTGGGGTCACCACAGCGCAATGAACCGCCAACTTATCCAGCATATGTTTTACACAGCGGATGCCCTTCCAGCCACAACCCATCACTGGGAAACATCCATACACACTCATTCACACACATACACTACGGACAATTTAGCTTACCCAATTCACCTGTACCACATGTCTTTTTGGACTTGTGGGGGAAACCGGAGCACCCGAAGGAAACCCACGCAAACACGGGAAGAACATGCACACAGAAATGCCAACTGACCCAGACGGGGCTCAAACCAGCAACCTTCTTGCTGTGAGGCGATTGTGCTACCCACTGCGCCACCGTGCTGCCCCATTCACTTTCATATTATAGATTTATACTCCATATCAGCGACTTCCTACACTCAATAAATGACTTTTGCTGCTTGTTTAAACTACTTAAAATGAATACAAATGAGTTGAAATTAGTTCAAATTAAAAATGAGTTGAAACAACACAATTCTTAATGTTTTTTTCTAGGACAACTTATTTGACTTATGTTCAATCCACTCAAATTGAGTGATGTATGGAAAATGAGTGCGTATGGGTGTTTCCCAGTACTGGGTTGCAGCTGGAAGGGCATCCGCTGTGTAAAACATATGCTGGATAAGTTGGCGGTTCATTCCGCTGTGGCGACCCCAGATTAATAAAGGCACTAAGCTGAAGGAAAGTGAGTGAATGAATGAATGAATAATAATAACTTTGTTAAACTCTAAATTACAGTTCTTGCTATTAACTACGAATTTTAGCTGAATAAACGACTAATTTGCTGCTTGTTAATGGTTATTAAGTTAGTATTTGGGTAGTGTTAGAGATGTAGAATAAAGTCCTGCAGAATATATACTTCATAAATACTAATAAACAGCCAATAACAAGTGTATATTAAGCTATTTAATAGTGAAAAGTTCTACTTAAAGCGCTACTAATAACTTAAAGATTTTAAAACCTTTTCTAATAGGTATATTTCATCTGAGCTCCAGTATTCACGTTCATATTATAGATTATAGATTTATACTCCATATCAGCGACTTCCTACACTCAAGAAATGACTTTTGCTGCTTGTTTAAACTACTTAAAATGAATAAAAATGAGTTGAAATTAATTAAAATTAAAAATGAGTTGAAACTACCCAATTCTTGATGTTTTTTTGTGTGGACAACTTATTGATTTTGCCAATTTAAGTGAGTTGAACATAAAACAATTAAGTTAACCTAATCAATTTGTGTTGTGTTAGGACAGCATGAAGCAATTGTGTGGATCCCAACCTTTTTTAAAGTGTAAGGAAGGAATATCACAATACTAAGATCCTCAGAGCTTAGAAATAGCAACAAACATTTCTGTTTTCCAAGTCTAAATCGTTCTTTCCCTGATTTCCCAGGACTAAAATAGCTGCATTTGTCCCACCCAGAGCTGATGGCAGGTCTGGACCGGAGACTCCCGGTGTGTGTGTGTGTGTGTGTGTGTGTGTGTGTGTGTGTGTGTGTGTGTGTGTGTGTGTGTGTGTGTGTGTGTGTGTGTGTGTGTGTGTGTGTGTGTGTGTGTGTGTGTGTGTGTGTGTGTGTGTGTGTGTGTGTGTGTGTGTGTGTGTGTGTGTGTGTGTGTGTGTGTGTGTG
>CAIGQW010031050.1:0-10104 GCA_903798125.1 Danio choprae
TACCCAAAATATTTATACAAAAGTATTATTTTTCTCTGTTTTTGAACAAATTCTTTACATTTTCCCCCATTTATAAAGCATGTCCTGATCGGGTAATTGGTCATTTATAACTAGTAATTCGACAGTCCATGCTAAAAAGCAGCTTTACACAATCACAGTCCAAAACAAATGTTTTGTTTTCATGCATACCAATGGCACTGGTTTACACTTAGAGTTTAATCTACAACAATTGTATATTGTTTTGTAGTCATTGTCATTTAAAAAATGTCTAGTTTTAACAACGTGACATTATACAGCTAACCTTTCACAGAGGTTTTCTATAAGATCTGATGACTTACTGCAAAGGACATGACGAGATTAATCATGCCCTCTTTGTCGTCCCCCTGTCTCCCGCTCAGGCTGTACCACTCGTCCACTACGGTTCCCTCCCGCAGGTTTTCAGGGATTGTGACGTGTGTCCATGCGATGCGATCATCCATTGAAAACGCCCTCTGTAGACAGAATAATTTTCAGTTTAAATCCATAAGATCAAAACTAACACAACTAAAATAGATATAATAAATGGTTTATCTGGGCACAAACTTCTTTTATCCGATCACAAACTATCCAATCAAAATCACTACCCCTCTCTCTTTAACAACATCTCTACTCTGATTGGTGTTTACTGACGTGAGGGCGGGGTCGACCTGTCACTCATATGAGATCCTCCAATAGCAGGCAAGAACCATCCAATCACTTCCATAAAGAAAGAAGTTCAAATTTACTTTCAGAAAATGAGACATTTCTAGTATCAACATTATTTGCTCTTCAGCTAATACATTCTTTTAAAATAAACAAAGTATCAGCTAGGGCAGCACGGTGGCGCAGTGGGTAGCACAATCGCCTCACAGCAAGAAGGTCGCTGGTTCGAGCCCCGACTGGGTCAGTTGGCGTTTCTGTGTGGAGTTTGAATGTTCTTCCCGTGTTGGCGTGGGTTTCCTCCGGGTGCTCCGGTTTCCCCCACAAGTCCAAAGACATGCGGTATAGGTGAATTGGGTAAGCTAAATTGTCCTTAGTGTATGAGTGTGAATGGGTGTGTATGGATGTTTCCCAGTGATGGGTTGCGGCTGGAAGGGCATCCGCTGCGTAAAACATATGCTGGATAAGTTGGCGGTTCATTCCGCTGTGGCGACCCCAGATTAATAAAGGGACTAAGCCGAAAAGAAAATTAATGAATGAATGAAAGTATCGGCTATATGCCATATGCCATAAATATTTATTAAAAATAATTAAGCATTGTAAAGGATATAAAGATAGTAGTAATATTTCATGAGTTACAGGCATGCAAACCCTAAAAATAAATATTTTCACCAATTTTTTTACCGAATCCATAGTGAAATATAATGCTACAATGATTACTGAAGTACACAGACTCCATTAAATTTAATATTTCGGCTTTTATTAGTATTTATGTTTGTTTTTCATCAGACAATTTTTTTTATCTAATTTAAATCAAGAAAGCTTCTGATATTTGTTGGTTTGGACTCAAAATGACCTAAACAATAAATGCAGATTTAGCCACAGTTTAATTATGTTAATGTCTTCTCAACTTAATCATAAAAAAACATTCTCATAGTTTTAATTATGACAAAATATTAAATACTATAAATGAGTAAATATTATAATTATTAGCCACAGTTAGAGTTAGTATATACCTGATGCAGATATCATCATGTTTTAGTCCCAGAAAAAGATATATTTGTCTTCATTTATTTATGAATGAATGCTTTATTTTAAGAATGTTATTATTATTTCTGGTATTATTAGCCCAGATGAGAAAGAAAAGATCAAATGAGGTAAGACAGAATGGCATTGGTACCCTGAGAAAAATGAAAAGGGTTTTGTAAGTAATATGAAGATGTTTCTAGGCCTGTCACGATATTTATTTTCATGTTGTATGATATATTGCACCAAAATATATCGCGATAAACAATATTATTGTCATTTATGACCATTTTATGTCACTCATTATATAATATAATAGCATCACAATGCAAGTACACTCTACCAAAGAGCTCATCATATTTCATAATTAACAATATTTCATTTAATTATAGTCATTTTAATAATGAGGCATTGGAATCAGAAGGTGAAAACTCATATCCTAAATAAATAATAATAAATATTAACACAAAAGTGCAAGGTAAAGAGTAACAGAGGCTGTGATATCTGCTAGCAGATCTATTTTCAGCTGTCAGACACCCACATGTAAATATACTATAGTAATTTATAGTAAATACTGTAGTGTTTATTTAACCATATTGACACTGACACCTCCGATAGGGATAGAGATGTTGCACAATCAGCTAAAATGTTGCTAGAATTGGTTTTAATGTATGGGCGATATTTATTGCATCACCAAAAATGATTGAGCTCATGTCCATGTGCTGTGTGGTAAGTCCATATATTGATTATTGTGACAGGCCTAAGTCTGACCTCATCGAATATCTCCAGATAGAAGGAGTCCACCCCGGGTGGGACGGTGCACTGGATGACTTTGTTCCAGCGAGGGTTTTTTGCTCCATTATGAGCGGTTGGAGTCTCGTAGACAGCGTAGCCCAGTCGGATCCTGCAGTACGGGTCCATCCGTGTCATACCATAGTTCTTTGCAAGCTTGGCCTGTGAAAATAAGAATATTGATATAATGCCTTAGACTTAGGCCTAACAATCTCCTTTCAGAAATCCAATATTGCACAAATAGTTGCAAGATTTATGTAGAAACGCAATATTAAGCCACTGCTTTGAGAAATACACTGCTCATGTAACTGTTATTCAGCATTTCAACCATTTGTTTGATGTGCATTTTAAAAGAAGAAACCTATGCAAACATATTAGCTTTATATCTAGAACGCGACAGTAGAGAGAAGCATTACTTTGCATTATTTAACGTTAAGTTTAATGTATAGAAAAATGATCAGAAGGTAATGTACACACACTGCTATTCGATCATTTTACACGGATTTTTTTTGATGATACATTAATCAGGATACAGCGGATCAGTCACAACAATAAATCCTACATTTGTGCTTAGTGGCATACTTTTGGGACTATCAGTTGTGAACTCAACCTATAGACTCAGATGAGTCATTCTGAGTCAGACTTGTGAATTCAGTGAATCATTAACTGGAGATTCACTCCCACCAGTTCATTTGAATCAGTGAATCACTGATTGTTGACTTGCTCTGACTTGGTAAAGTCTACATGGGATACAGCTGTGGATATTTTCATCAATATAGCATCATTTTTGTGATGCTGTACAACAATAATTCATATTTTTACATTACTGTGCATTAATAAAATACAATTTATAATGTGATGCTTGGGTTTAGGGTTTGGGTGTGGGGTAGACGTTAATAAAATACAATTAATGTATAATTTAATAAATAATATAAATAATTCTCGTTAACTTATAACCGCAGCTGTATCCCTCCTAGCAACAAACCTCTGACTGGATCATTTGAATCAGTGAACTGTTAACTATAAACTTGCTCTGACCATAAATGATGAATTAATGAATTGTTAACTTAAGTCACTGAAGCAGTGAATTATTAACTTTTTACTTATGAACTAGACTCACATCCACCAGTTCATTTGAATCGGTGAATCATAAACTTTAGACTCACCTTGACCCTCAGTTGAATCGGTTAATTATTAACATAGGCTGCATTGCAGTACAATTTTTTATGCCCTTCACTTGCTAACTTTCCTGTATGTCATTTATTATGTTGCACAAGTGTGCACTACTGGCGGAGCATCTGAATGGGTTTAAATGCAATGCCCTAAACCCTTGAAAACTACACTGTTGTGGAATCACAATCGCATTGCTTTCTGGGACATATGGGTGCTGGAGTGGACATATGAACCCAACTCGCTCCCTCTGGAACACACTTTAAATTGATGGTGGAAGGGAAGGCAAGTTTGCGAGTGTGCATGTCTATAAATGAAGTGGAACGCAGCCTTGGTCTGATAATTTGAATCAGTGAATCATTAACTGTAGACTTGCTCTAACTGAATCATTTGAATCAGTGAATCGTTGGCTGGAGACTCTCTCTGTCACTGAATCATTTCAATCAGCGAGTTGTTGACTTGAGAACAGATGGAAACAGATCATTCCAGCATGATCTGTAAACTGATTTAACAAGTTAAATGAGCAGAATCAGCTTTGATTCAGTCAATGCTACCTTGTCTTGAAGTGGGTGCTGATCTCTCCAATTTCACACTGCTTTTAAGTAATGTAAAAAGTGCTCTACAACCAATGGGTATACCAAAAAGTAGTGTAAAAATCTGAGTTAAGTGTATAATTGTAAAAGCAGTACCTGCACTACAGTGATGCTGAGGCGTCCAGCAGTGCCTAAAGATCCTCCGTACTGCAGCTGTCGGGCCGCCTGCGCGTCTAACTGCACTTGCTGCTGCTGCTGAGTCGGCATGATCCTCAGAAAATCCTGAGGCAACTCACCGATGTAAACCTGAACAGAGAATAGGAGCAGCTTCTGAATTCTGTGGAACTAATTATAACATTTATAACACCACAAACAGAATTTTTGTTATATATTATATCATATTTAAATAAATATAATCTTATATGATATAATAATATATTAAATTTGATCTATTTACAATTAACCTAAGCATTTATATTGTTTGGTTATTTTTAATTAATGCTAAATTAATGTCGCTTTATTATATTGATTTACTTGTAAACTCTTAATGTTTGATTTTTTATAAGACAGGTAACGATGCTTTATCACTAAAAAATACACTGAAATACTACAATTTTCATAAAAAGATCCTACAAAATCAAATAATGGAAACAATAATTATATATTATTTAACTGAATTATTAACCGAACATTATTATTGGTCTGTTCATTTAATATATTTTGCTATCTATCTAGATAGATAGATAGATAGATAGATAGATAGATAGATAGATAGATAGATAGATAGATAGATAGATGTATTGATATATTCTATCAAATAAATGCATTATTATTAAAACAGTTTAACAGGATGCTGTTTGTTATGATCCTTTTTAAGTTCATATTTTCATAACTAAGTAAACACAGCTCAACATGGTGCAAATTACGTTCTGAACACACTAGTCACTACATTTCTATAGTATACAGTCATACACTATACTGTATAGTGTATATTAGCACATCTATGGCATTGCACCAATACCGAGCAGTCCAGAAGTGTCTTGTCATTACGTCATGCATCAACTTCCCCTTTACAAACTAACGTTACGTGCTAAATCACAAGTCCGATTGTCGATACATAATAATAAACACGATCAGAACGGCCAATATTTTTACATTAAACGAAATATGATACATTTAACGAATACTTTAAATAAAGGAGGACGAAAAAGTCGATTTGAAAGTCGTTTGATTCGACTGTTTACATGCTATGTGGATACAAACTGCTAATTAAACTCCGACATACAAATATATATTTAATATACGGCTGTCACACCATGAAAGATCTCAATGCTTCTGCAGAACTGTCGGACATATTCATATTTTGGTATTTTTCGTTGGTATTTATCAAACATTGTGATGTTTAGACACACATTAAGCTGTCTTATTCGTGTAGCATCTATATAGACATGCTGACATGATGATAATTCTGTACTGCGCAACTTCCAATGTTTGTTTTCATTGGAGAAATGTATCTTATGCTGAGACTGCTAGCATGTTGTTTGCTATTGGAGAAGAAACTCTTACCTGTCCTCGTTGCGTGCTTATTGTTGTTGCCATTCTGCTGTTATGATATGACGGATAGCGCCTGTCTTGTCTTTTAAATTAAGCAAAATGTAAAAAAAATATTACGCCAGGATGCACTGATATCTATCGATACGCATCAGCGGAGCTCAAAACCGGAAATGTCTACCCCTCCAACCCCCGCCCTATTTCACAATTCAAATTAAAAGTCCCTATGACATCTACCTGTTTCGATAAAATTCTAAAACGAGTAGGAACATGTAATGAATAATAATAATAATATCTATTGGTAACATATACTAACATATAACAAACGTTCCACACATTTGAAAATGCTCACAGAAAACCCATGTAATAATTCATTATAAAGTTGCGATGTATCGTTCGTCTTTCATGCCACGTCATCTATTTTAATATTAATATTTACTATAATATATTCTAGGCAAATGAATACTCAAATTTAAAAAATAATTATATATTAAGATCTTTTTTATTATTATAGTTGCAGAATTCTTGATTTAAACACGTTTAACTTTAAATAATAAACTGAGGTAGGATTATTTTTGTTCATAACATTTAAGATACTCGTGTAACTTTCTGCAATATTTCCAATCTAAAACATCCCATAGTGTATTATTAAGTACATTATAATATTAAGTAAAAAAAAATACTGAAAAATAAGAAATTAAATTAACAATATCCACCTTTATGTAAAACAATCATGTGAAGTCTTAAGTAAATAGATTTAGCTTTGCATTACAGCCTCAAAATGTGTATTTATCTGATTTCTGATGTAGGCTTTTTGTTATTAACTCAAATATGTTTCTATTCTGTACGGTTTAGCTTTCTTTAAAGACTTTATTAACGTGCATTATTAAATAAATCAATCAATAATGTAACATTAATGAGATGTGACGCAAGTCTGCACTGACTTGTACTACCTGTTTTATTCTATTGTGCTACAAAACCTGTAATACTACGTAGTTTGTCTCGGGGGAAAGGAGGAGTTCAGCATTAAAAACACTTCCTGATGCAATGTGCAATGCAAATGGTTAGAAGCAAATGTCTGCTTTCCACTAAGGTAAGACTTGAGCATCGCATTTGAACTAATGTGTCTAATTTTTAAACAACAAACGTCATATTCGAAGTTAGCTGTTATTATTAAAGTAAGATAAATATATGGCTTATCATCGGAAAACGCTTTGCTAGTATTTATTTGGTTTCTATTCGACTTATTAATTAAAAATCGAAGCTATAAACGTTATAATGATAATTATTTGATATTCAAAGTGTAGGCTATCTTGAAGTGTGCGGGCTTTATATTTTATTTCTGGTGCGTGTACCGCTTTAAGAAAGCCAACCGGGAAGTTGTCAAGCAGTCCTGACGTGTGTTTACTATCGCGCTTCTCATTATGGCCAGTTCACACACACATACACACACTGTTCTGCAGCTCTCGTGTTGTTGTTATTATGAAATAACTAATGTTTACTAACAACATTCCGCTTCTGTCGTTCCTGCAACATGAACAGGTCCCAGCTCAAACGATCCCGAATATTAAAAATGGCCTTCACAGACTCAACTCGTCCAGGGGACAAAGAGGAGCCATTTTTTATGAGAGCCACCAAAATCGCCCTGGTAGTGACTCTCTACTGGTTTATCTCAATTTCCATGGTTTTCCTGAATAACTACCTGTTAGACAGCAAGGAGCTGGACGCGCCGGTCTTCATCACTTTCTTCCAGTGTGTTGTGAGTGTCGGACTGTGTTTACTCATGAGTTTTCTCTCAAACTTGTGTCCTGGATCTGTGGATTTCCCCTCATTAAAGTTTGATTTGCGGGTGTCCAGAGAGATACTTCCGCTGACGATCGTGTTCATAAGCATGATCACATTTAATAACTTGTGTCTGAAATATGTGGGAGTTGCCTTTTACACTGTTGGACGCTCGCTTTCCACCGTGTTTAACGTTATTTTGTCTTACGCGGTCCTCAAGCAAACGACATCCCTCTACGCTGTGTTCTGTTGTGGAGTCATTCTGAGTGAGTAAAGCACTTTCTCTTCGCGTTTGTCTATTAAATAGAATATAAATCAAAGTTTTTTTAGGCTTAAGTATCGATGTGCTGGTCATAACGATATTTATAAGCTAGTGTGCTCCTAAATCGTAGCTGTGCTTCCATCCAAAGATGTGAATTAACTTCTTTGCAAAACTAATATTGCATTGAAAACATTTGCGAATGAAGCTTTATTTCCATCCAGTCAGTTAAAGAGAACCATTCATTCATTTTCCTTCGGCTTAGTCCCTTTATTCATCAGGGGTCGCCACAGCGGAATGAACCACCAATTTATCCAGCATATGTTTTACACAGCGGATGCCCTTCCAGCCGCAACTCAGTACTGGGAAACACCCATATACACTAAGGCCAATTTAATTTATTCAATTCACCTATAGCGCATGTGTTTGGACTGTGGGGGAAACCGGAGCACCCGGAGCAACCCCACGCCAACACGAGGAGAACTTGCAAACTCCACACAGAAATGCCAACTGACCCAGCCGGGACTTGAACCAGTGACCTTCTTGGTGTGTGGTGACAGTGCTAACCACTGAGCCACTGTGTTGCCCTTAAAGAGAACCAGTGTTCATTCGTTCATTCATTTTCTTTTCGGCTTAGTCCCTTTATTAACTAGTTACATGTACTTATTATATGGTTAGGGATAGGATAAGTAGCATGCAATTATGCATAATTAATTGTAATTACTATATCAAGTATACAGAACATGTAACAAGGACAACAGTATAACTTATTTTTACAATTCATTCATTCATTCATTTTCTTTTCGGCTTAGTCGCTTCATTTATCTGGGGTCGCCACAGAGGAATGAACCGCCAACTTATCCAGCATATGTTTTACACAGCGGATGCCCTTCCAGCTGCAACCCATCACTGGGAAACATCCATACACACTCATTCACACACATACACTACGGATAATTTTGCTTACCCAATTCACCTGTTCCGCATGTCTTTGGACTGTGGGGGAAACCGGAGCACCCGGAGCAACCCCACGCAAACACAGGGAGATACAAACTCCACACAGAAATGCCAACTGACCCAGCCGGGGCTTGAACCAGCGACCTTCTTGCTGTGAGGCGATTGTGCTACCCACTGCACCACCGCGCTGCCCCTACAGAGAGAACCAGTGTTGGGAAAGTTAATTTTGAAAGTAATGCAATACAATATTGAGTTACTCCCCAATAAAGTAACTAGTTGCAATACTTAGTTACATTTTAGTAATGCGTTACGTTACTATTGCGTTACGTTTTTTTCTTCTTTTTAAATAGAGGAGCAGTGTAATTACCAACGCACTGTATAACCTACTTCATTTACCTTTAAAATAAACACATTAAAAAAATAACAATGTAGGATGATGTTAGCTTCTGTGAACGTCCTGACCCCAGAGCTACTCATGCCATATATTAAGATCAATGGCGTATATTCAGATTAATGAAAGTTTAAAGCAATATGTTTGCTACTTTTGTACTTGTCTTATTAGTTAAGTAAAACCACTGTCCATTGAGACAATCCCCTTTTCCTTAACTTTGCGTGGGTTTCCTCCGGGTGCTCCGGTTTCCCACACAGTCCAAAGACATGCGCTATAGGGAAATTGGGTAAGCTAAATTGTCCATAGTGTATGTGTGTGAATGATTGCGTATGGATGTTTCCCAGTGATGGGTTGCGGCTGGAAGGGCATCCGCTGCGTAAAACATATGCTGGATAAGTTGGCGGTTCATTCCGCTGTGGCGACCCCAGATTAATAAAGGGACTAAGCCGAAAAGAAAATGAATGAATGAATAACTCAAATATTATTACTTAATTTTTTAAAGTAATGCGTTATTTTACTCATTATTTAGGAAAGTAATATTATTACATAACCTACATTACACATGCTGGACTTGATTTGGTATCTCCGTTGTAGTTTATGCACATTTTTTCTAATCTGATCAAAAGTTCATCACTCGGTTATCACCTATTGGCATTTCCATTAAGCATTTTTAATGCAGTATATTCCAAAATGCGCATAAAAATAGGTGGATGGAAACAGTGCTACTGACTATAGTATGGTAGCCATTACAGATTTAATTAATGGAGCTTAAAGCCAGAAACCTCCCTTAATATTACCTGTGTGTTTGGACAATTAAGCCACTTTTATGAACAAATTCTTTTATATTAAACAAGTCCATCCAGTAACAAAAAGATATTGGTTATCATTTTCTAATCTAATAGTGATTGTACTGTGATTGGTAACACTAGTTTAGGCCACAATTCATGCTATTAATTACTGTCTTA
>CAIGQW010031073.1:0-10189 GCA_903798125.1 Danio choprae
ACACACACACACACACACACACAAATGGGAACATATTGATTTTCTATACTGATAGTTATAAATAATTTAGCCTAACCCAAAACTACACTGTGTCTTAAAAACAACTTTCTACATTTCTTTTTTCAAATACATAAAAAGCTTACTTGATTGTTATATTGTTTTTGTAATGAGAAAATCATTACAAAAACAATATAAAAAAAGAGGCTGTCAAAAAGACGTTTTGCAAAATGATGTAAGTTTTACCTCATTTCTGGGAACAAATCTAGCTAGGTACAGCTCAGTAGAGCAAATATTTAATCAGCCAATCACATGGCAGCATCCAAGTGCATTCAGGGATGTAGACGTGGTCAAGACGCTCTGCTGAAGGTCAAACTGACCATCAGAAGAAGGAAGGAGATTTTAATGTAGACGTTGAGTAAAAGAGAATGTCCAGTTAGTGGCAATTCTGTTTGTGAAAATGCCTTGTTAATCCCAAAAGTGTCCTGGTTTAACAACAGCACTCATTTTATTTGACATTAATTTACAGCTAAATTAAAGTAAATGTCACAAAAGTTTTTTGTTTTGTTGTTGTTTTTTTTGGAGGGGGGAGGGGGGGGGGGTTGCAGCGATTATACAGTTACACAAAGCAGTGATAAGATATTGAAAGAGAATTTTTTAGTTTGAAATTCATTATTATTTTTTTTATAATCTAAAGAACATTTTCCCCACAATAAAGAACATTTTGTGGAATGAACAAGCGAACATGGATGTTATATAAAAAATTAAGACACTATAGTTGAAATCTAGCACAAAAGCATCATTAGAGAAAATAAAATAAATAACATGCACATACACATTTCATCGGGAGGATCGCGTATAAAGGAGAAAAGACACGCATTTCCGTCATAAACAGAGCATAACAAATGCCATAATCACCATGGCAACTGCAGATGAAACGTGTTGACTTCATCTGGCTTTGTAAAGATTAAAACGGGCAAAAAACAGCCGTTTTATTTAATGTTACGAATATGAAAACCTAGTTGTAGGGTATTTTATTCAAACGTGTTTTTCTAACACCCTCGTCACGTCAAAACAATCCATTTCAAACACTACTACACTATTTTCTCAACAATGTATACAAACAAACGAATACGAAACGCGTGATATCAATTAAGTGAGTCAAACAAAGATACAAAAATATAATAAAACATGCTGATACTCCTGAACCACTAAATTTAAATTGCTGATCTTCTATAAAATTAATAAAACTGTTGTCTCGCGCACAGTCACTCTTACCTGCAGACCACGCCGCCGAAGTATATTTGGCTCATCCATTATGCGTATATTTTGAAGGTTTCCTGTAGTTAAACTAACCCATCTCGCAGTGATACATGTGTTTGACTCATGAGATCTCTAATCGGGTTTCTAGACACCCAGTCCATCCCTGAGGCAGCGAGCTCGCTGTCACCTGACCAGAGGATGAGAGAGTCTGTGAGCAACAAATCACAACACGCCAATCTGTGCAATTAAGGCGGAGGCGGGTTGCTGTTGTGTTGAGAACTGAGAAGTGTACTCTACATAGCCTAAATATGAATCTGGATTTAAGTATTTCGTTTGTTTTTCATAAGAGTATTTGATAAAGCCAATTTCCTCTGTGTAAAACAACTACCTTGCTATCCAATTTAGAATAATATTGGCTTTGTCAAAACCTCGATATGCAAATAAGATATTACAATTCTTTATGTATGATAAACTGAATAGGAGGTTTGTCCAATCAGAACTCAGAATTGAAAGAGCTGAGCACAGGGGTAATTCTATAGCCTAATTGCGTCATATTTTTCAGCTTTTTAAAACATTTTTAGATTTTTGATTATTTATAAAATGTTACATATTTTCATAGATCACAAGATGTTATGCATAACAATACAATATTTTCTGTTAAAAGAAGTCTTATATTGCCAAAAATCATGATTTCTTGATGTCAGGATTAGTCCGTGTATTTTTATCATCATATATCATTGTGTAATCAAAATATTTTATTTAAAAAGTTTTTTTGCTAATATTATAATTATTATAATTGTTTGTGTTTATTCATTGTGGAAGTAGGAATAATAAGTGGCAGAAAAAGGTCGAGCTACTTACTTTACAAATTGTGTTAATGACAATACATTAAAATAATATAAGAAAATAATATGAAGAAAATTTTATTTTGCAACAGTGGTTAGCACTGTCACCTCATAGCAAGAAGGCAAAAAGAGTTTGCATGTTCTCCCTGTGTTCACGTGGGTTTCCTCCAGGTACTCCGGTTTCCCCCACAGTCCAAAGACATGCCCTATAAGTGAATTGAATAAACAAAATTGGCCGTAGTGTATGAGTGTGTGTGAATGCGAGAGTGTATGGGTGTTTCCCAGTGATGGGTTGCGGCTGGAAAGGTATCCATTGCATAAAACATATGCTGGAATAGTTGGCAGTTTAATCTGCTGTGGCGACCCCTGATAAATAAGCGGCTAAGCCGAAGGAAAATGAATGAATGAATCAATGAAGTTTGCAACATTGAGGAGCAAATCAAAATGTTTTATATGGCTAAAAATCTATGAAAGTCAATGAGACCGGAAGTCTCGAGTCAATAAGTTGTCAATGGCTGCGCCCACTTATATGTAAAAGAATAAGGTCAACAATGTACTTTTCTATCGGTAATACAGCAATTTTAATTTTCAATAGGGCACCACAGTGAGTAGCACGATTGCTTAACACAGCAAGAAGGTTGCTGGTTCGAGCCTCGGCTGGGTCAGTTGGCATTTCTGTGTGGAGTTTGCATGTTCTCCCCGTGTTCGCATGGTTTTTCTCCGGGTGCTCCGGTTTCCCCCACAAGTCCAAAGACATGCGGTACAGGTGAATTGGGTAAGCTAAATTGGCTGTAGTGTATGAGTGTAAATGAGAGTGTATGGATGTTTCCCAGTGATGGGTTGCAGCTGGAAGGGCATCCGCTGTGTATAACATATGCTGGATAAGTTGGCGATTCATTCCGCTGTGGCGACCCCAGATTAATAAAGGGACTAAGCCGAAAAGAAAATGAATCAATAATTTTCAATATCTACTCAGATAGTTTCCACCGTGCTATTTGTTTCTAAATTATACAGACATTTTGAATGAGTCGATTGAATAAATTATCCATTTCATCGGGCCAGTGGCAGCTCAAGACCACAGTAAGAGAAACCAGGCGGGGGCCACACTCTAACATTTCAATTATCCTAGATTCAATTTGTTTGTATGTGAGACTTCATAGTTTTGAAACGCAGCAGATGAAAAGTATTGATATAGATATTAAAAAATGAGATTCTGCCGTGCGCATTAAATGAACGCTTTACTATCAGATGAGGCAACAGGAGAGGATTCGTGAATGAAAGTAAAACAACAACTAAAACATATGTAAGTCATGCAATGACAACATGATGGATGTAGTACATTTGAGTGTCATTTATAATACAGATAAATCAATATTTTGCTGAAAATGTGCTTACAAATTAAAGAAATTTTCTGTAAGGTTAGCTACAAAACCCCTATTAAAGAAATATTGACAACCACTACAAGCCCTGTTGCGTCAAATTAATCATATTAATGTTAGTATAAATGTTAGTTTGAAGGATGTGTGCGTAGTTTATTGGTTTGATTGACTTATTTGGGTTAACCTTACCTCAGAAGTATAGAAGAACCATAGAGTTAATTTACAGATTTTTTTCCTGCTTATAATATTGTTTCATGTGCAAATACACAGTGTTATTGTTTAGGCTCATGTCAAAACATTTGCATGAAGGATGTAATTATGTAATCAATATTGGAGGCGCCCAAGATACATTTACAAGAATCAATGTCTAAGTATTTGTTTCTGGCAAGCAAGTCATGTCATGTCATAGTAATTTTCAGTAATTTTTCAAATCCAATGGACTTTTGAATTATAAAAAATTTCTTTTTGCAATTTTGTTAACATTTTTTGTAAACTACACAGGATTTAACTGTAATATTGTGCAGTTATGTTAGAAAATTACTGTATATTTTAAGGTAAACATTTACATACAATTCTGTAAATACACATACAGCAAGAAAAGATAAATGTAAATACAGTATTTTAGCTGTAAGTGATTTACAGTAGCTTATTGGCCACTGCCAGTAAGTTACAGTAGATTCTACAGGAAATATTTTACAATGTATCCATTTTTAGAAGCAATGCTGGATTAATTGGGCAGTTAGGCTGGCGCTATCGGTCATGTGAGATATAGTCTGCTGATTGATTATTGTCTGTCACCAAGTAGCACCACAATGCTTTGATGTAACAATGGAACATTGATTGAAACAACGTCACAATCCTGCATGAGTCGCTCTTTGTCTCAGTCTGCTCTCCTTTTATGCACAGAACACAGTCTCTAAATGGTTTTAAGGTGACCATGAAATTTCTCATGTTATTAATATTCATTAAATTTAGATTTAGCAGACGCTTTTGTCCAAAGCATCTTAGAATTGTGGAGACATTCAGGGATTCAACAAGATGAGGCAATACACACAAGAAGTGCTAATTATACAAAGGAACTGTTTGTGCTCAGAGCATTTAAATACTTTTGAGTGGACATTTAAAGTGTTTTTTAATGAACCAAATTGTTTTCATTTAGTCTCATTTTAAACATTTATTGATTTATTTGTTTGTTAGATGTTTGTGTGTGTGGTTATTTGTTGTGGTAAATGAAGGGGAGTGTAGTCTTTACAGTCGACTGCTTTTTGTCTCTTCCTATCATAGCGTCTGGAGCACTGTGTTTCTGGAACAAAGGCAGGATCATTTGTGCTTGTTAGAGTTGTTTGAGCATGATATCCGGCCTTTGAGGCTGAACTTTTCCCTGCTTCCCTCGCAATCCATAATTTATTAATGTCATGACATGAATACATTTATTTTGACATTCATTAATGTCATGAAACTGTCTAGCAAATGAGTGTCATTTATAGTTATGAAACACAACACTTTAACAATTGATTTATGAATTTTTTATTTGAAAAGAATCTGTGACGGCAGTGATCCTTTTTTTTCCCATTTCAATATTTATTTATTGACGGGAATGAAAACTTATTTGTTTGTCATTTTCAGAGGATGTACATGTATACACATCAATTTCCAGAATTTGAAAAAAAAAGGTTTGTAGTTCATTGTCACAAATCTCTTCGTGTAATATGAAGATTATATGAATGTATTTCATGGAACCAATAATTGGTTCATATTTTCCTGTTGTATTTTGTAGTATTTCAAAGCTTCCACTAGAGGGACTCATTTATTTGTATTCAGCTTTAGCAAAAACAGTGTCTGAAATCAAAAAGTGGGTGTCAGATATTATCTACTGTATATTTTGTGAAATTTGCATCACTGCGACCTTAAACCTTTACTTCCCCAAAATCTCACATAATGTGTGGACCAAAGGAGGACATATGGGCAAACACTTAAAATAAATGGTACTTTAAATAGTACAGTTGCTAGAATGAAAACGTTGATTATATCACGTTGATTATAACACCCAAACCGTAAGTACAAAATCAAAACACCACACCACATTTTAGCATTCACTAAATAACAACAGGGCCTTACGGTGGCGCAGTGGGTAGAGATCTCGCCTCACAGCAAGAAGGTCACTGGTTCGAGCCTCGGCTGGGTCAGTTGGCATTTCTGTGTGGAGTTTGCATGTTCTCCCCATGTTGGCGTGGGTTTCCTCCGGGTGCTCCGGTTTCCCCCACAAGTCCAAAGACATGCGGTACAGGTGAATTGGGTAAGCTAAATTGTCCATAGTGTATGTGTGTGAATGGAAGTGTATGGGTGTTTCCCAGTGATGGGTTGCAGCTGGAAGGGCATCCGCTGCATAAAACATATGCTGGATAAGTTGGCGGTTCATTCCGCTGTGGCGACCCCAGATTAATAAAGGGACTAATCCGAAAAGAAAATGAATGAATGAATGAATAAATAACAACAAACATACAGGAAAAATCAACACCTGTACGTGATCAAAAAAACTACCTAAAATGACAGAAACCATATCTGAAAAAATATTTTTAAGTGCAATTTAATTGATTGATTGATTGATTGATTGATTGATTGATTGATTGATTGATCCACGTCACTTTGCTTTACATGGTTTGAGTACTTGATAACCATGGATCGAAATGTTTTGGCGTAATTTTTTTTCTCATGCAATCACACAACTGCCCTGTGTCGTGTGGCTGCCCTGTCATTAAGGGTACGTTTACATGACAATGATGAACTAAATTTGAGGGAAAATTCCTTTTTTTTTTTTTTTTTTTTAAAGAGGTCAATGTTGTCAAAGCAATCCCTGTCATGTATCAATGAAAATGACTAGAAAAATTGTATGCCAGGCCACATGTTGGCTATGAAGGTTGTAAAGGAACACCATGTGCATACACTCTTGTGTGCCATTTTTCTTTCAATTGTCAAGTACTTGTGCATAAAATAGATGAAGGTATTCAATAACACAATATACTGTGATAATAAACATGGATGATATTGCTATGATGGACACTTCAGAATTCATTAATAGTTATCATTCATTCATTCATTTTCTTTTCGGCTTAGTCCCTTTATTAATCTGGGGTTGCCACAGCGCAATGAACCACCAACTTATCCAGCATATGTTTTACGCAGCGGATGCCCTTCCAGCTGCAACCCATCACTGGGAAACATCCATACACTCATTCACACACATACACCACGGACAATTTAGCTTACCCAATTCACCTATACCACATGTTTTTGGACTGTGGGGGAAACCGGAGCACCCGGAGGAAACCCACACAAACACGGGGAGAACATGCAAACTCCACACAGAAATGCCAACTGACCCAGCCGGGGCTCGAACCAGCGACCTTCTTGCTGTGAGGCGATTGTGCTATCCACTGCGCCACCATGCTGCCATAGGTATCATTTAAACTTTTAATATTAAAAGCTTTTTCATTTTTAAAAAGAAACATTTTGATATGTTATTCTGGCCTACAGCAGAATTTATTACATTTTTGGCCTGTTGTTTGTTAATGCTTTACAATAAGGCTTGTTTTGTTAACAATAAACTAAACTGATGATTAAAAAAGAACTATATTTTTTAAAGAATTTATTACACTTGGGTATTGTCTTTTCTTATTTAATATTTAATAACTCATTCAAATAAAAATCCTAACTGTTTGATTTAATGGAGCTAATAACTAATTAAGCTAACATTGCCATTGTAACTTCTGTTAAAAAAAACAGCTAATTGTTTCTAACTCTTGGTATTAGTTAACAATTCCATTCAAATTTGTTTACTTTAGATACAGTTACTACTGATTACAATAAAGCAATACTAAAATGTAGAAATTTCATTATTAAACCTCTAAATGTAACCTTTTTGGTGTTTATGTAAATATTACCATATATCATGAAAAAAGTCATGACATCTCCATTTTCACAAAATCATGTTTGTGTAGTTTACACTAAGAAGATTGGGGTAATGTTTTCAAAAACCAAAGGCAAAATATTTTTTTACCTCCAAAAATGTTTATGTTCTTAGCTGAAACACTTAAAATATCATCACAGTGCCCTCATTGATCTGTATTATAGTTTGTCAGTGATGTAAATCTGGCGAGAGCTCCCATGTAGTTTGCAGAATTTTGTAATTCAGTGTATCTATTTTTGTAATTTAGTTGTAAATTAACTGAACAAACCTGACAACGGGGCACATTCGAAAACACTCAAACGTGCCCTTTAACCTGTTGCAGTGGCAACCTCTGTGACACCAAGAGTGTTAAGTCTACCATATATTTAGGTCCATAAACGTACTTTGTCTGGTGTAACATATGGTGTGTTCTCAAAAAAGTTCACTGTGGGTGTGTGTTGAATTCACATGGCAACTTTACTACATATTTTAAATAGATCCATCATTTTGTTTGGCTCCAAATCAATGACTCAGAGCGACGCTCTTGGCTTTGTGACAGCATGAATGCCGCAGTGTTTGTTTGAAACATACCTAAAAACCTTTCACATACTTTTTACCTCAGAAGACTCATCTGAGCATGTGATGCAAATCACATGACTAGTAAAGCTTTGGCATTCATGCAAAATTTTCTACTTGAGTTTTGTTTAGGTCTGTCATGCTTTATTTTACTTAAGTGTATATGAGATTCATTCAACTGCTGACAATTGTTTGACAAATATGTCGGATCTCTCAGGATTTTAAAATGTTCATAAATGTCATGGTGGCATTTTAATAAAAGCTCTTATTTGTTGTTTACATATATATATATATAAACCTAATAACAACAAATAAGAGCTTTTATATATTATGTTAGTTATTCATGATCATGGTTCACAGTGCATGTTAATTTTCAAAATAAAAATTGGATTATAATAATAAAAAATGTATAAGAATAATTAATGCTATAAAAATATTGACATTCTTCATGTTACCATGGTAAAAATCTAATCTTATAAGTCTTACAAAATGTAATTCCTTATGAAGACAAAAATGCAAGTTTAGGCAAGATAGAAAATAGTTTAACGGTAGAGTTTAGAGGAGTTTAACGGTAACAGTTTTTTTTAATAATGAGTTCTCACTTATTAATATTAGGCAATGCATTTATTAACATGAACTAACAATGAGCAATACATTTGAACAGCTTTTGTGTGTTAGTTACTCATGCTCATGTTAGTAAAATTGTTTTATTTTAAAAATGTTCATTCATTCATTCATTTTCATTTCAGCTTAGTCCCTTTATTAATCTGGGGTCACCACAGCGGAATGAACCGCCAACTTATCCAGCATATGTTTTACGCAGCGGATGCCTTTCCAGCTGCAACCCATCTCTGGGAATATTTTAAAAATGTCTTAAATATTAAGATTATCCTTAACTGAATAATTTTTTTTTCATGTAAACTAAATATATAAATGAAATCGTACTGTTAGTCTAAAAAAACAAGTTCAGACTATAAGACAATTAAGAATTCATATCTTTCAAAATGCACAAGCATAGTACAGGAATAGAACTTCTCATACCATGCTTATCTTTCATGACCTTTATGTCTTATGACATCATGGTTATGTATGTGTATAGATATTATCCAACATTGAACATGTTTGAATGCATTAAATAATATTGATGCTGAACAAAAAGTGCCAATGCATTTAGTGCGTGTGTGCGCGCATGCAGGATCAAAGTCCCAAGTCCAAGACGAACTTCATTTGGGGAGACATAGGACTCTTCTAAAGTCGTATTGACATGATGTCATTGGCAACGTGTGGTTTCAGTGTGGGTGTGGGTGTAGATGAGCGAGGCGAGGCGTGGCCTGCACCTGTATAAATGAAAGCATGTCTGGAATGTCATTCATTGCACTGACCAACACAAAGACGGCACAAACAAAAAGAGCTTGCCATGCAGAACTCAGTCTTTCTGCTTTCCGTCGGGGCTGTTATTTTTAGCTCTTGTCTGAGAGAGTCTACGCAGCTTGAGGAAACATACAAGGGCCTTCAGCTGGAAGCTCTGAAGAGCATTATTCTGGAGTACCTGGGGATGGAGGCACCGCCGGGGCCTGGAGGAAGAGCTTCCCATCAGGACCTGGTCAGGATGTATCGGCAGTACAGGAGGATTGGACAACTGCTGAAAGGAAACTTAAGTGAAGAGCAGGAGATTCAGCAGGCAAGAAGAGCCTCCTTGGTGCTCTTTCCTACAACAGGTAAGCTGCTAGCGGTTGTGTCAAGTTAAAACAGTGTAACTGTCTAAATTATTTAACTATTGTGTGGGTGGAAAGAAATTAAATGTATTCGAGGACATTTATTTTATAATTTTGTATATATATATATATACACACACACACACACAAATATACTTCAATTTAGAGTTTATGGGGGTTCTCCATAGATGTAATGTATTTTATACTGTAAAGACTGCTTATTATATTGCCTTACCATAACCCTATTCCTAAACTCAACCCTTACAGGAAATCTGTTAGAATTTGAATGTGAAAAAACCCTGTTAAGTTTTGTTTTTGTATTTTTTTTTTTGTATTTTTATTTATGAGGAAACACGGTATTGTAATATCTAGGTCAGACACATGCCATTTTACAAACATGTCCTCCTAAACTACATAAACCAGCACACACACACACACACACACACACACACACACACACACACACAC
>CAIGQW010031081.1:2113-14023 GCA_903798125.1 Danio choprae
ATATATATATATATTGTAGCCTGTGGTGTTAATAAATAAAAAAAATATTTTGTGGGGTGGAAACTGTGGATTTCTCTGTTGCAAAAAGTCTGCATATATATTTATCATTGTCAATAACTGTAAAATCATCAAGATTTAGACAATTTTATATAAATATACCACAACTAAATATAATCTAATAAATAAAGTATTGTAGAATTGACTGGGTGAATGGTTTAAAATGGAAGGGTCTTTAATAAACAACGAATTCATCCAATTCAAGCATTGTAATCTCAGATAAAGTAAATGAATAGCAGCATTTCACAGACTTTAAAAGTCACTGTAAAAACTGACCTCCAGATATGAAGAACATGCACTGAGGCTACTAACAAACTTATATCATCATTAAACATGTAAAAGCACCTGATTTTGATCTGAATTATATCCTATGGCAAGCAAGGGTTGATCAAACTTGACTTAGCAACTTGATCAAAACTCTTAAATCACAGATATAATGTGTCGTACAACTTTCAAACAAAATGACATTGGAATGAATTTGATTAAAAATCAATCCCAATAACACTGAAATGATCATTGTGAAGCATTAGCGTATGCAGTGGTGACCTGAATATGAGATGTAAAATCTAAAGCTGTAAATTAACACAGTACTTTAAATCATACAGTAAAAACAAGAAGATTGATGACACAAAATAAAACATTTTAAAATGTTTTAAAGACAAAAGCTTTCCTTTAATTGATGACAGAGCGGAAACATGAGGATTGTTGACAGTTTCCATCACACAGAAAGCTCAGTCAGTGTGTTTGTGTGTGTGTGAAGCTGCAGAGACTCACAGTAACACAGATCTACAGCTCAGAGAACATCTATACACACACCTGATATGACCTGTAGACATGGAGAAACAACTGATGCTCATTTTAATTCTGACTCCAGGTATAATAGCGCTCTTGATTCAGTACAGAGGTATTAATGAGATATGCTAAGGTAAATTTGTTTAAAACAATGAGAAATAATATTTCTTTGTTCCAGGTGTGATGACTGCAGACACGATTAGGCCAAATAAAGATTTCACAGTCATAAAGGAAGAGGAGACTGTGACCCTCAGCTGCTCATATGAAAGCAGCAATGTTTGGCTTTACTGGTACAGACAGTATCTTAATGGAGAACCTCAGTTTTTAATATATTCAGGACAATTGAGTAGTGGAAGGTTTCAAATCGCTAAATCACACTCATCTACTGAACTCACTATTAGCAGTGTAGCTCTGTCAGATTCAGCTCTCTATTATTGTGCTCTAAGAGTTGGAGCCCAGTGATACAAAGTATATAGAAAAGCGTACAAAAACTCAAATTCCTTTTCCCCTTTGATGTCAAACCACATCAAACCCACAATCTATAATTCACCCAACATATTTACACACTTATTGAAACACCTGTGTGTGGTAAGTGATCACACTTGTTTGATGAAAGTTGCAAAGGAGAAAAAAAAGTGAAAGATTTTTTTTTAAACATGCAAAACCAACTCTAATAATATATCACAAACAATATTTTTGGACTATAAACAAGAATTGATTAAACAATTGATTTAGATCAGGGCAGCATGGTGGCGCAGTGGGTAGCACAATCGCCTCACAGCTAGAAGGTCGCTGGTTCGAGCCCCGGCTGGGTCGAGCCCCGGCTGGGTCAGTTGGCGTTTCTGTGTGGAGTTTGCATGTTCTCCCCGTGTTGGCGTGGGTTTCCTCCGGGTGCTCCGGTTTCCCCCACAAGTCCAAAGACATGCGCCATAGGTGAATTGGGTAAGCTAAATTGTCCGTAGTGTATGAGTGTGAATGGGTATGTATGGATGTTTCCCAGTGATGGGTTGCAGCTGGTAGGCCGTCCGCTGCGTAAAAGATATGCTGGATAAGTTGGCGGTTCATTCCGCTGTGGCGACCCCAGATTAATAAAGGGACTAAGCCGAAAAGAAAATGAATGAATGAATGATTTAGATCAAGACAACAAATGAAGTCAATAAAGTTAACATTATCTTATTTTATCTTATAAAATACCAACATAGCTTTGTTTTCTACTGTATAATTAATAAGACTGAAAACAGGGTGCAGAGCTTGAACCAACATTACTATATACACTATACTGTATATTGGCAAAAGTTTTGGGTCACCCATCCAAATGATTATAGAAGTATAGTTTAACAAGATCGTTTAAAAAAAACTATTATTCTAATAATTATTGTGCTGACAAACTGGCAAACAATTTTATTATTCTCCAAATTTTAGGGTAACAACTTCTTGAATCGTAACATGAACAGATTTCGATCCTTGGCAGTCATGTTTTATGGTATTACATGCCAGGATGTGTTTCTCTGTAAAGTGTTGAGGGAATTACAATAGTTTAAACTGCTTTTGAAGGTATACAACCAGAAAACAACTGAAGATGCATTCCCAAAACACTAACACAGACTCTGAGAACTCTGAGAAAGATTCTTGACTTTGTAACTAATGCAAATGTTTAATGTATTCTGAAAGTTAAAGTCTAATTGCTGTAATAAGCATTTACAAATACAAATTTTAAACTAAAACATGCAAGAAAGAAAGAAAGAAAAAGCAGATTATTTTTAAGGAAACAACTTTTAAAGATTAACCGTCATTGTAAGAAAAAAAGATGAGGACGTATTAAACAAAAAATAAGTTTTATTCCAGAGTAGTAGTAACAAAGTACAAGGCAGTACCTTTGGTTCACCGGAGTCAGAATGAACCCCGAACATGCTTCAACTCAAACCTTTATAGTGTTTTAGATGTTGCCTTTAGACTTGCCTTTAGATGTTAATGAAGTTGCTCCTTGGCTGTTGACACAGCTGTTCTCTCTATCTCTCTATGTTAATGCAGTTTTAACACCATTGATGAGATGGTTCTCTGTGCACCACACCAATCCCCATTCTACAATTGTTACCATTTGGTCGAGATGTAGTCACCTCAAACAATGCAGAGACAACAAACTGTTGACTTCTCTTTTCTCTCATAAGTCAGCCCTTTTGGGAAATGAGCACCAATTCACCATTTAGAGTGGAAGTTGGGTCGAGACAAAGCCATTTCTTACATCATTCAAATTTTTGTAATACATTTACGCAACCAAAAGAGGGAGATATGCACTACATGACAATATTATCAAGTGTTACGATTTATAGTAGTTTTCTTTTTTCTTGTGTATCTATTTTTTCTTACCCGACTCTCCGCTTCTTATTCTTAGGTTTCCTATTGGTTAAGTTATCTGTCAATCATCATTATGACTGTGCCAGTTCCACCAATCCCTGGACGAGCCGTGGGGATTTAAAGCTCCAGCTGATCAGTGTCTGGTGTGCGCTCTGCCTCGGCGTACCTTGTGTTATGCTCCATACCTTTTGTGTTATGCTCCGTACAATTTGTATTTGACATGCTTAGACGATGTAGTGAGTTATCTCAGTTTGCTGTGATAATTCGAGTTTGCTTGTTGCTCTTTGTTGGCTTTACGTAAAATAGAGTAATGATTGTTGTGTGATTCTAAACTGCGCATTTGACCGTCTGGTTAGGTTTTTTTTGTAGTTTAGAGTAATCTTTGTTAGATTAGTTTGAGTGTTTTGCCGCTTGTGTACTTTTGAGTTTGTAGTTTAATTAGTTTAGTTCGGGTGTCGTGTACACTGAAGATCTCGGTTTTTATTTGTGTTTTCTTTTGTCGCTTAGTTTAGACTTTAGATTTAAGGATTGTTTGTTTTGTTAATTTCATTGCTTGGGCTTACACTCTGTTTTTGTTTAAAGTAAATGATTGTAAATGTTGTTTAATTATTTTCTTTTTCATCTTATCACTGTTATATTGCTTAAACCATGAACTAAAAAGTTTAAATGGAAAGTTGATTCGTGCCTCATCTTTGATCTGTCGCACACATTACACCTGTCTCACTTAAATGTTACAGCATCCCGCTTAAACATCTTAAACTCGTAACATTTATTGGTGGCAGCGGTGGGATTATATTTAAATTAATCTATTTATGGGATGAAGTGAGACAATGTGTGTGTGACGACGGATCAAAATTGAGTTTTGATTTAACGGAGATTAGTGATTGTGTGGAGTTTTAGAGCATTATATTAGTATGGCTGAGTTTGATTTAGACAGTTTCGTTAGTGCACCATCTATCGAACAATTAGATACTTTTAGAAAAGATGATTTATTAAAAGTTGCTGAGCATTTCCAAATTAAAATTAGTAGACAACAGTTAAAGCGTGAAATAAAAGGAGTCATTGTCCGGCATTTGAAGGAGCTAGGTTTGTTGGTGCTGGCTGAGAGCTCACTTTATTTGAAGATAATAAGCTCCTCCTTTTGTTTTACTTTGTATAAATAACAGATATCGTATTTAGGGATCTGCTTCTCCACCTCCTTCATTTATTGTCTATACCACAAGTGACATTTGTGCTCTGTAAGCTCAATTTGATACTCTTCAAATATATGGTTTTGTTTCTATATTATATTGCTGGGTTTATTTTCATCAAAAGAGAACAGGAAGTTTCTGAGTGGCAGAAAGTCAGAGCATCACAATCATCACAAACCAACACAGATTAACACAACTGATCTGACTTCATCAACATGAACACGCACTTGCTTCTGATTTTTCTCATGACTTCAGGTAAACAATGCTCTAACATAATTACCCAACAGAATATTTTCAAATGTAATTATATTTTCATGTTCGTATTTGTAGGTGTGACGAATGCAGATCAGATTGGACCAAATAAGGGTGAAAATATGATCAGTAAAGAAGGAGAGACTGCTACATTGAGCTGCTCATATGATACAACAAGCACATATGTTAGGCTTTACTGGTACAGACAATATACTAACAAAGAACTTCAGTATTTAATATGGAAAGATGCTCGATCATGGAGTGGTGTGGGAACTCCTGATGATCATCGCTTTCAGTCTACAACATCAGAAACCACCACTGAACTCACTATTACTGGTGTAACGCTGTCAGATTCAGCTCTCTATTATTGTGCTCTAAGAGTTAGAGCCCAGTGATACAAAGTATATGAGAAGCCGTGCAAAAACCTAATTTAATAGTTCTCTTTGAAGTAGAACCACAACACAACCACAATCAGTTATACACAGAAGCTAATAAATTAAATGGAAGCACCTGTGTGACTTTGGTAAACCATTTTATCAGCATATTTTAAAAAGTTCAACAGATCATGCACGGTCAAGTGTTTGAATTTTGACACTTAGTGTACATATATTAGTTAATCATCATGGCTTTTAGGATATAAGCCAGCATTCTACATAGTTATTTTGATACAAAATACATGGTTCCAACATTGTGTTGCAAAAAATGCAAAGTGTTCAACATTTGGTTGCAAATCGCTGAAAATCTGTACATTTTTAACAATGTACCCATGAAGCCACACTGAATATTTATTTATTTATTTATTTATTTATTTATATAAATCAGCTATACAGGGTCATGGAAACACAGAAAGAAAAGTTTAAAAGCCAAAATATAAAAGATTTTAGGATAAATTTACTGCAAACTTCAAATAAACATTCTGTAATGATGAGGGTGTGACGTGAAAGATTACAAATTTCATTAAATATGTAAATTAGATTGTAAAATGCATTCTGAGGGAGCCTACATGTGAAGCACAGTTTCATGTCTCTAAAGTAATGCAAATTGTCAGTTCTATTGTCTAACAAATGGCTAGGTAACACTTTCTTTGGTCAAGTGGCAGGACGGGTTTTGACTACAGTACTTAATTTGCACGCTTTGTTACATGCTAAAACGTATCATGAATGGGTACTTATATGCTGATGAGATCGGGCTGTGAAATGAAATTTACCCTGCTGACAACAACACTTTCATTTGCATGCTTTGTTTTGGCTGTCTCCACCTATGTCTGTAAAAATGTATTTAAAACTGAGTGCCTGGCTGCACTAGTTCAGAGATCTTTCAATGAACGCCACAGCGACGCCGTGTTCTTATTTAAGGATTCTGCTTTGAAGATTACCCGAAAGTCTCCCTGGTTTTTGTCTCTTCTAAATATTCACAACAGACGACAGGGGTTGGATCCATAATGGAGTTTTAATCGATAGTCAAGCAGGCAAAGTCCAATACAGGAGCAGAAAGATATACAAGGACAATCCAAAAGGGTAAACAAAGTAACAGGCGAAGGGGTCAAGGCAGACGTCAAACAATCGTAAAACAGTGTAAACAAACAAAGGATCAAAACACGGCTTGGCAAGACAGGGAAAACGCTTCGTAATGATCACCACAGCAAAATAAGACTCAGCCCTGGATGTGCGTGTGAGTGGTTTATATATGGTCCATGTAATCAGTGATGATGTCCTTCAGCTGTGTGTGTATAATAAGGAGGTGAACTGAAACCGGTGTGTGACTGCAGGGCATGATGGGATTTGTAGTTTGGTAGAATGACAGGGAGTGTTCTCCAGTGATCTGCAATTGCTACATCTCTGGTGATCACAACACAGCAATTTCTGTGTAAAAACAAATAAAAATACTTTTTCAAAATAATTTTTACCCACATGTAATTTGTCTCTCAATCTCAAGTGAAAATTTTCATTTTGACTCCTTTGCAAGCTAATGGGTTATTTAATAAATACACATCGATGGCAATTCACCACACAAAGAAAAATTTGTTAAATCAACATTTTTGGCCAACACATCTTGTTGTGATGACACAGAATGACCTCTAAGTGGATAAAGATGCACAGCAGCGTTACACAGACAGCAGGAAGCTGTTTAGTGCTAAAGACTGAATAGGCAATAGTAACAGTAAAAACTGACCCACAGACCTGAAGAACAAGCACAGAGCGCTAACATAAACTTGTACCATTATTAAACATGAAAAAACGTTTAATTTTCATCATGTCATTTGGTAAAGCACCTACTCATATTGATGCAGACTATTCAAAAGTAATGTGTATCAATTATGTAAATAAATGCATGCATATTTCTCTTCTGCATTAAATCTGCATTTGCAAATGCTTTCCTCTGATTGATGGCAGAGCAGAAACACAAGGATCATCAACAGTTTTAGCACACAGAAAGCAGGAAGTTCAGTCAGTGTGCTTGTGTGTGTGTGTGTGTGTGTGTGTGAAGCTGCAGAGACTCACAGTAACACAGATCTACAGCTCAGAGCATCACAAACCAGAGAGAATCAACACAACTGATCTGACTTCATCAACATGAACACGCACTTGCTTCTGATTTTACTCATGACTTCAGGTAAACAATGCTCTAACATAATTACCCAACAGAATATTTTCAAATGTAAGTATATTTTAATGCTCGTGTTTTGCAGGTGTGACGAATGCAGATCAGATTGGACCAAATAAGGGTGAAAATGTGATCAGTAAAGAAGGAGAGACTGCTACATTGAGCTGCTCATATGATACAAGAAGCAGATATGTTAGGCTTTACTGGTACAGACAATATACTAACAAAGAACTTCAGTATTTAATATGGAAGGAGGCTCGATCATGGAGTGACACTGGGACCCCTGATGATCCTCGCTTTCAGGCTAAAACATCAGAAACCACCAGTGAACTCACTATTACTGGTGTAACGCTGTCAGATTCAGCTCTCTATTATTGTGCTCTAAGAGTTGGAGCCCAGTGATACAAAGTATATGAGAAGCTGTACAAAAACTTAATTTAATAGTTCTCTTTGAAGTAGAACCACAACACAACCACAATCAGTTATACACAGAAGCTAATAAATTAAATGGAAGCACCTGTGTGACTTTGGTAAACCATTTTATCAGCATATTTTAAAAAGTTCAACAGATCATGATGTACTTACAGAGTACATTCAAATTATTTAATGTCAGTTAATCATCATGGCTTTTAGGATACAAGTCAACATTCTTCACAATTATTTTGATACAAAATACATAGTTCCAGCATTACCTTTCAATTTTATATGTGAAAAAGATGCAAAGTGTTCAACATTTGGTTGCTAAACACTAAAAAATCTGTACATTTTTAACAATTTACTCATGAAGATGCACTAAATTTTTATTTATGTATTAATTAATTTTTTATACATTAGCCATATAGGGTCATGAAAATACAATAAGAAAAGTTTAAAATCTAAAATATAATAAGATATTAAAATATATTTACTGCTGCCCCATAATATTAAATATTTTCCCCCAAAATATTAAACTGGGTGTACACATTTTTGGACTGTTATCTTCTTAGTTCAATTTCTTTCTTTGGTACTGACGAATCTTACATTTATGCACAAATATATTATTGTAAAGCATCATAGAAAATTTTTATTTAAACACACAGATCTGTGAGGGGTTTACTCATTTATGCTAACAAACATACCAATTTCTGTGAAAAACAAATTAAACTTTATTTTAAGTAAAATTATACTTTTTTTAAAAGTCATTTTTACTCTTATGTAATTTGTCTCTCAGGTGGAAATTATAATGAATGTACATCCATGGCAATTCACCACACAAAGAGAAATAAGTTAAATCAACATTTTTGGCCAACACCTCTTGTGGTGTTGACACAGAATGACCTCTATGCGAATAAAGATGCAAATGTACAGCAGCGTTTCACAGACAGCAGGAAGTTGTTTAGTGCTAAATAGAAAATAATGAAAGAAAAACTGACCTGCAAAGCACTGAGAGCACTAACATACTCATATTATCATAATTAAACATGAAAAATTGTTTAATTTATATCATGTCAAATGGTAAAGCACCTAATTACATTGATGCCGACTATTCAAAAGTAATGTGCATCAATTATGCAAATAAATGCATGCATGCAAATTTTGTCTTCTGCATCAAATCTGCATGCGCAAATGCTTTTCTCGTATTGATGGCAGAGCAGAAGCACAAGAATTATTAACAGTTTCGTCACACAAAAAGCAGGAAGTTCAGTCAGTGTGTTTGTGTGTGTGTGAAGCTGCAGAGACTCACAGTAACACAGATCTAGAGCTCAGAGAACATCTATACACACACCTGATCTGACCTGTAGACATGGAGAAACAACTGATGCTCATTTTAATTCTGACTCCAGGTACAATAACACTCTTGATTCATTACAGTGCTGTTAATGAGATATGCAGAAGTCATTTTGCTTAAAACAGTGAGAAATGATATTTCTACGTTTTAGGTGTGATGACTGCAGACCAGATTAGGCCAAATAAAGAAGCTTTTACTGTAAAGGAAGACGGGACTGTGACCTTCAGCTGCTCATATGATACAAGCAGCAGTTATGTTAGGCTTTACTGGTACAGACAGCATCTTAATGGAGAACCACAGTATTTAATACACAAGGCTGCAGGATCAAGTGGTGGAAGTGGGACACCTGCTAATTCTCAATTTCATTTGAGCACATCAGACTCATCTACTGAACTCACTATTAGCGGTGTAACTCTGTCAGATTCAGCTCTCTATTATTGTGCTCTAAGAGTTGGAGCCCAGTGATACAAAGTATATGTGAAGCTGTACAAAAACTCTTATAAATGTTTCACTTTGATGTCAAACCACATCATAACCACAATCTATAATTCACAAAATGTATTTACACTCGTGGAAACACCTGGCTGTAGTTACTGTAAGAGTAATGAAAAGGACACGAAATAAAGTGGAATACTTCTTAAACTATAGTTGTACATAACAAACATCTTAAATGACTCTAATAATTTTACTCATCTATAAACTCTTGAAGTCTGCTATATTCTCCTAAAGGATGTTTTCCCATTCAATGTCAAATATGTTGAATAGACAACTTCACTATTCATCTTGCTGTATAAATGATTCTGAAATGAATGACACTGAATGAATGAATGAATGAATTTATCTATTTAACAGGGACATGCAAAAAAATTACATTAACCTCAAAAAGGAAAGATGCTTTGTGCCAGGTTGTAGCAATATTGCTATTTTTCACCTGCAGTCCCTGGACAAGTAAAAATTAAAACAATAACCAATTAATTAAAAAGTCAGTTTAAAACATACAGGCATAATCGCATATAAACTAAACCACTGACAAATAATAAAAAAAAATCTCAATCAGTGTGTACAAATTTATAAGCTTTTATAAGGATGGTTTTGTATCCACCCTCCAGAGCCGAGTTGACCAATAAGAAGTTTAACTCCCCCGAGGCACGTTTTATAGTCTTTGTTTCAGAACCTGGTGAATTGCATAGCATTCCGGTAGTAAACTGATGGAAAAATGTTCAAGTTTCTTAAAATGTTAATATGTTGCACACGTTTTAACATGAAATGTAAACAATCGTTCAGAAAACCAAATTATCTTTGCAGGGACATCAAACATGAACTATCTATGATCTTGTTTAGAGTTAAACATTGAATGCAGAAGTAATTAAACCATAATATTAATACATGAGCAAGAGACTTGTTGCAAAACACCTGATTACACAAAGAGAGAATAAAAGTTTACATTAAAAACATCAGTCTTAAGCAATGAGCATATAGAAGTTTTGACCAGGTCTCGTAAATACCTTGGAATCCGATTACAACTGACCATTCAGTTTTTCTGGATGGGAGAAGCTGACGCTGTGTTTGATGATGCATTTGTTGAATAAAAGCTAAATAATTATGTGTCTGATCGGCCAAATTCGTTACAGTGACGTCACTTGTCAAAGACAGATAGAATGATGATGGCGAAGAGAACCAAACAGTCTGTATGGTTATATATCACCCGAGTGGACAGCGATAATGCTCATTGCAACAAGCTGATATCTTGTAAAAGCGGAAAAAAACAAGCAATCTGGCTAAGCATCTTTCAAATATGTATTAACTGCAGACAGACAAATACAAAGTTTTCGACAGCCTAGCCACTAATGTTACATCATCCACTTCCTGAGAGGTATGTATGCTAGCAGTAAATCACATAAGGTCTCTCTAAATTAGTATAATATTAATAGTTTAAACACACACACATCCGGTAACATTGAAAATAGTATTTTTCTTACTGCAGTAGCCTAAATAAATCTTAAACATTAAAAATGCCATTACATCACTGTACCTACAAATAAATGAATAATAACTATGCTTATTAAGAAATTATAAATTACATTTTTACATTGCAAGAGGTTCCAAAACTGTATTACTTTTAATCCCAAACACAGGTAACGTATTTATGTGAATGTGCTAATGATAAAACATAAACATTAGCCACAGCTGATTCTTTAACTGCATTAACTTTAACTGAGCCTGGTCTCTCTCAAGGCTTCTTTTCCTTCACTTTCGTCAATTGATGAAGTTTGGTTTGGGACTTGTGGAGCTGCGCATGGATGGATTTGCTATTCAGTGTTTGGATATACAGAGGGATACAGAAGGGATACAGAATGTGTTCAAACACAAATTTTGTGTGTTGCCCCCCAACCCCCCCATTTCACAAACCATTCTACATATGTTTTAATTATGTTTCATACACATATGTTTCATACACGTTAATTATGTTTCATAAAGGTCAGTAGAAAGAGATCAGTTAAGTATCCTTTGTTGAAATTGGCTGAGATCTCAATATTTTTTAATATTAGCAATCTCTGAATCCACAGGGTTTGCTACTGCAGTAATGATCAATGATCATCTAATAGACATCTTAGTCAAAAAAATACCCATTTTTGTCATCAAACAGACAGCATTTAGCATTGTGTTTGGATGTCTACTAGATGTCTTCAAACACAAAAATGCTTGCTGGGACTTTTCCTTTTAAGAACACTTCATAATGAAAACTCTAATGATAAATGTAGTTTCAGAAGCAGACCACTGTGAGGCGCAATCTATGATGAAGATTTATGATGCTTCAGCTGCATACTCTACAGTATGTCTAATCTCTTGTTTGTTGTGTGCTGGTAAACTTCAGATTAATATTGCCTGCTG
>CAIGQW010031084.1:113-11305 GCA_903798125.1 Danio choprae
TGATTGATTGATTGATTGATTGATTGATTGATTGATTGATTGATTGAATCAGTAGAAAAGTTGCTTCAGAGGCAGAGAAAACACTTCAAATGCCACAAGGGTTTATTTATAAAAGTTCACCATTTTATCAAAAAAATGCTAAACCCTGGGACAGTCCCTGCAAATGTAATTTACACAGAAAAGCTCTTGCCTTAATACTTTATGCTGCTCATGCTGTATGTTTCAGAGAAAGAAAAGATTACTTCCCTCCGAGTCTCTCAGATTCATCTTTCTCAGGTCTCTACATTCATAATCCTCATCTTATGACTCACTAGAAAAGGGCTGCTTGCCGTGAGAGAGACAGTCAAACACAGAGACCCCTTTCTCTCATCTCGGCACAAAAAAAAGTGGGTTGTTTCAGTCCAGGGCAGCCAGAGGCCATGGAGAGATGTCTGAGAAGAGGAAAAGAGCTTGAGAGATTAGAAAATGAGTTGAGGATTGAGGTAGAGAGTGTAAGCGTGAGGTAATGCTGAAATCACATCAGCAGATATTCTACTTCTGAACAGTCTGATCAAGCGTGGAAAGAGTCCTGCCGCCCCATTGATCTGACCTATTTACTGCACCATATGAGAACGTGTGTGTGTGTCATAGAAGCATGTTCCCGCCACAGGATTTAAAATAAAATTGAGAAAAGTAATAGCAACTCAAATCTTATTACTTTTTTCTCAGGATGTAAAGATGAAATGTGACTTCTGAATATTAAGTTTATGTACAATTCTGTGTTAATATCTTGCAATGATGAGTTTACGTTTTGCACTTCTGACTTTTTTGTGTCGTGTTATGTCAGAATTGCTAGATATAAAGTCAGAATTCTCTTTTTCTTAAGTTTACAAATGTACACCTTGTTGTTTTTAGAATTTAGTTTACAATTCTTTGTTTGTTTAATGCAATTTTATTTCTTATAGTTCTGACTTTTCTGACTCAAAATCACAAGATGTTTCCTCCCTATTGCAACCTTTTTTTATATAACTCAAATTCAATTCAAATCATAACTAAAAACTTTTTTCTCAGTCATATTACAAGAAAAGTTATGCTGTGAAGGAAACAAGCTTCCATGCTACACTGTAAAAAATAGCCGTAAATGAGCAGTTTTCCATATTTTTTCTGTTTATTTATGCTTTTGAATTGCATTATGAGACCTTGACTTTTCTTCTAACAACTTTTAACCTTAAAAAGTTACTTTTATTGACATTCTTAATAGTTTAAAGTGATATATTGTTTGGGTTGGTGTTGTATATTGTATGTTGTGTATACTGCATTTCATTACCTTGTACTTGTACATGTGTAATAACAATAAAGTTGAATCTAATCTATTCTAATGTATATTACGCTACAAAAACTTGTAATAAACTACCAGTACATTTTTTGTTATTTGGCTTATTTCTCTATATATGTTATTTCTTATACATTATATTATTTAAAACTACTAAAATGTCATTAAAAGTCACTTTGTTAAACTGTAGAGTTGAATTTTCAACATCAAAAGTCGACAGAGCAGAGATCAAGCTTCCATAATGCAATCCACAACAGTAAATAAACAGTTGTGAATCACAAAATACGGAAACTGTAATTAGTGAAGTTTATTTATAAACTAATTTCGGGGGGGTCCCGTGCTTATGATCGCTGCGGCTGGTCCCGCATCATCCAATTCATGATTCACCAATCAGACGATTCCTAAGCCACTATAAATACCCTAAGTTTCATATCACGGCCATCTTCATTTTGAAGAATCCCCCCTTCCACCCCTACTCCTCCTTTCCTAGATGGGTGGCACGGTGGCCCAGTGGTTAGCACTGTTGCCTCACAGCAAGAACGTCACTGGTTCTAGTCCTTACCAAGCCAGCCAACGTTTCTGTGTGGAGTTTGCACGTTCTCCCCGTGCTCACGTGGGTTTCCGCCGGGTTTCCCGGTTTCCTCCCACCGTCCAAAAACATGCAACTTAAGTTAATTGACTAATCCAAATCGACATCATAGACATGCTTCTAGTAAGTAGTCATCTCAAGAGCAATCACTATCTGTTCATTAGCTACTACAGCAGGGGAGTTCTCGAGATCTACCTGAGATCGAGATCAAACTCCCCTCTCGCCCTTCAAACGGGAGGGAGCCCCGGGCTCGAGGATCTATGAGCTCAGGGCTCTCTCCCGGGACAGCATGCCAAACAAGCTTTATAACCAATCATCAACTAAGTGTGAACTCTTGAAACAGATATTTTACAGACACAGAATATGTGTGTTAGTATAGAGTTATGCGTAGTTTTCTCCATGCGGCACCACTGAGAAATGAAAATCTCCTAATGTAATATCTGTAATGGATTGCTGGCGTTCTTTTGTGTCGAATGGCTTTTCAAACCTTGTGAGTGTCTCTGATGTTTGTTAGGATGGAGGACCCGTTGGCAAAAAAGGAAGCTGTGAAAGTAAACTCAGAGCATATCAGTCAGCTGTGGAGAAGGGAAGAGGACAGGCACGCTCAGAATAAATTATACATGTCTTTTTGAGAGAGATGGCAGTGTAAGGTATAGAGCTGAGGGCTGGATGTGTGTATCAGTGTGGTGAAGTGGGACTTGTTGTCTGGCAAAAGACACAGATCTGTCCTTAAAACAGCAGAAATACATCCAGTATATCCAAAGTCCAGTGTGTCAGCAAGGTCAGGTAAAAGGCTATTGTTTGGCCATTTCAAGATTATAAACTTAGGCCATGTCCACATGTACACAAGTTAACCCTGCTTTCATTAAAAAAAAAATGTTCGACCACATGGAAATGCATGTTAAGAGCTAGCTGAACCAACAGGGGGCAATAAAAGCCTTTTATGCTGGGTTCACACCAAACAGCGAATTAAGTATTTTCACAAGTCAGTTGCATACAAGTCAATGCAAACATGAGAGTAGTGGGAAAAAAGTCATCAAGGAGGTTCTTCTTTCACAAAGCTGATGTAAAGCGGAGAAATCCTCACAGTGCTTTATTTGCTGGAGATTTATTCAGCCATTTGTTTTGATTTTGTTACGAAAAAAAGTCTGCATATTAGACACTCATTAGGCTTTAAGTGTGTTTTCATTTCAAAATCTGTTTGAGTTCTGGCTGTCCATGTCCCATCTGTGGCATACGGATGCTTCCCATAATTCCTTGCTGGCGCCGAGGCCCTGCCATACACACACACACACACACACACACAGTGCTGTTCATTTAAAGAAGGAGCATGTTTAACACATTAAACTGTTGAGCCGGAGGTTGTTTAGTTGAAGAGTTTTGACCAGCTTTACTCACAAAGCCCTGAAATGATTGAGACTGATTAAAAAGAAAGTTCAAAATAATAGCTTTTCATTTGCAATCTTAAAGGGGTGGTCCAGAGTGTATTTTTAAGGCTTGGTTGTGTTTATGGGGTGCAAAGCAATGTGTGCTCATGCTTCATTTGTAAAAAATCAGGTTATTGTTTTCCTTACTTTGATTATACTGCTACTCAGCTAACATGAAAATGACTGTTATATTTCCTAGTTCCTCTGATAGGCCCGCCCTCAAGAGGCTCTGATTGGTCCAGCACACACTCCCACACACATATATATTCATTCATTCATTCATTTTCTTTTCGGCTTAGTCCCTCCACTAATCCGGGGTCGCCACAGCGGAATGAACCGTCAACTTATCCAGCATATGTTTTATGCAGCGTATGCCCTTCCAGCTGCAACCCATCACTGGGAAACATCCATACACACTCATTCACACACATACACTACGGACAATTTAGCTTACCCAATTCACCTGTACCGCATGTCTTTGGGGGAAACCGGAGCACCCGGAGGAAACCCACGCCAACACGGGGAGAACATGCAAACTCCACACAGAAATGCCAACTGACCCAGCCGAGGTTCGAACCAGCGACCTTCTTACTGTGAGGCGATCGTGCTACCCACTGCGCCACCGTGAGGCCCAATGCATATATATATATATATATATATATATATATATATATATATATATATAAAAATGTGTTTATATATAATACTGTGTAAGATACATAGTATAAATAATGCTATAAGATAAAACGATGGCTTCATATTGACCCCATGACCGATGATCTCAATCAATATCAGCCAATCAGTGATTAACTCAAAAATGCTTATGGGAGCAAACAGTCTTTCAGGATCCTCTTTTCACCTTTGAATGAGTACATTGAGGCAGTGCTGTATGGAGTCAGATTAGTATCTAAAGTAATTCACGCAAAAGGCACAATGCACACATGCATAGCCAAATTCACACGCATAAAACCAAATGCAAAATATTTATATATGCTCACAAAAACGATTCTCGTGCACAAAATAAAAATACATATCCATAAAATAAGTTTCACAAATGCAAAACACCATTTGCAAATGTATAACAGTGTACAGAAAGTTTTGAATGTTGAAATTTGCGAGTTCGTACTGAATGAGAATGTTCAAGGCCTCTTTCACGTACAACTCCCCCTGGATATGTGTGTGTGTATTTTTGAGACTCTCCTGGCAGCAGCAGGTGACTCGTACCTTTCAGCCAATCAGATGAGAGCTGTATTCGACGTGACCCACTCTGCACAGCTTTTGCACTTTGTCTGATCGATTTTGCATTTGTGAAGTGTATTTTATGAATATGTTTTTTATTTTGTGCACGTGAATCGTTTTTGTGAATATTGATAAATATTTTGCGCACTTGAATTTATGCATGTGAATTTGGCTACGCATGTATACTTTAGATACTAATCTGACTCCATAGTGCTGTGTGTATGTTCGCGTGTGCGCGTTCGTGCGTGTGTGTGTGTAGGACAGCATTAATTTGTCCGCTATATTGAAACGAATGGTCTTGGTTTAGCCATCTGGAATGGATGTGACTCAGCTGTGCTTTACTAACTTTTAATCCTGTTCTCGTATCCTGTCTGCACGGCCGTTAACATGATATGAACTACTGCATCAACAACTCTCATTCTTGAACAGATCATATACTGATTCATATACGCTGTGTGCATGCCGTTTGTCATTTGATGGATGATTGTGGCGTGTAGTTTTCTTTCTCTTGCTCTCTCTTTCTCTTTCTCTTTCGTAGCCCTGTGCGAATGATAAATGATTGGGTTTCTCTCACTCTGGACACAGATGGCGAAGACACTTGTAATCAACTACTCACACATGCACATGTCCATATGTTGATTTTATCATTACATTACAAGAGTTACATTATTAGTAAATCAAACTACATTCGTTTTATGGGGAGGTGTTTTATCAGTGACTTATTTGTTATTATTGAATTGGGTTCTGAATATTATATGCGTCGTTTACTGCATCTAAAATGTTGTTATATTTTGATTATTTATTAAGCTAATAATGATAATAAATTGTTTTAATTTCATTGTAATTTAATTATTTTGTAATATAATTAAATGTTCTTTTTTAACTTCTAGGATGAGGTTATATGTATTAATGTCTATCTATATAGTATTTGAATATGTATTATACTACAATTTAATATAACTATATGTAATATAATATATTGTATTAACATTACGAATTATTTATTGATCTTACAATGTGTGTGCAGTATATGCATATATACAGTTGAAGTCAGAATGAGTAGCCCTCTTGTGGATTTTAAATAATGTTTCAAATAAGTGCTTTTAAATGGAGGGAAGATTTTTTCAACACATACTTAAACATATTATTTTTAATAACTAATTAATTTTGTCAGCGGCGCGGTGGCACAGTGAGTAGCGCTGTCACCTCACAACATAAAGGTCGCTGGTTCACGCCTCGGCTGAGTCAGTTTGCATTTCTGTGTGGAGTTTGTATGTTCTCCGCGTGTTGGTGTGGGTTTTCTCCGGTTGCTCCGGTTTCCCCTCACAGTCCAAAGACATGCACTATAGGTGAATTGGGTAAGCTAAATTGTCTGCAGTGTATGTGTGTGAATGAGAGTGTAGGGTGTTTCCCAGTGATGGGTTGCAGCTGGAAGGGCATCCGCTGCGTAAAACATATGTTATAAGTTGGCGGTTCATTCCGCTGTGGCAACCCTGATTAACAAAGGGACCGAAAAGAAAAGAAAATGAATGAATTTCTTTTGTCTTTGCCACGATGGCAGTCTAGATACAGACAGTACAGATCTGTCTGTAAAGATATTACAAATTATACATTTTTGTCATTATTTATTAGAGTTATTATAATTTCTGTTTCAAATTTGAATGCCTTTGGTTTTGTGTTGGCTCAGATACCTGCTGTAAATTCAATGGTGAAATTCTCTCTCTCTCTCTCTCCCCCTCTCTCTCTCTCTCTCTCTCTCTCTCTCTCTCCTGTGAATTTGATGTGTCCTTTCTTGCCTTCAAGTCATTAAAATGCTAATGCATGCTTTAACTTCTCAATTCTGTGGTGACAGAGTAGGACACAGAGTCAGTAGAAGTAACTCTCTCTCTCTCTTCCTCTTTAAATGTAATCAGTTGCCAGTATAATGTAATTGTTAAATTCATTACATATTTATGTCAATTTTAAAAAATGCACACTTTTTCAATACATCTTGTAAAAATATCTAAACTCTCAGAAATAAAGTTACTGGAGCTGCCACTGGGGCAGTACCTTTTCAAAAGATACATATTTATACCTAAAGGGTCCATATTGGGACCTCAAAGGTATATTTTAGATACATTTGGGTACTTATATGTATCTTTATGGTTACAAATGTTTACTTTTTGAATAGGTACTGCCCCAGTGACAGCTCCCGTATGTTTTTTTTCAGAGTGTATAGAGTTATATCTGTGTCACAAAAAGTGTAAAATATATACCGTCAGTTCCTCTTATGAATTTTTTTTTAATAAAGTTCACCAAATAATGAAACATTGCAGCATCACTAACTGATTTGTTTTTCACGTTAATGCGAAAGTTTCAGAGTAACTTTGCATCGTTTCTATGTTGATTTGTTAAATAGAAATAATGTAGGTTTCATCAAATTCTACTGTTTTGAGCAGTCATGATGTCATAAATTCTGTTAATTTCAATACTGGGAATTCTCAGATTCTTTCAATTTAATTTGTAACCCAATATTGGATGAGTTTGTCCAAATTTTACTTGTTCGTATTTTTCCAGATCATTATTATTATTATATGTGAATACATTTTATTCTAATATATATGTTTTACTACATTATAGAGGCATTAAGTTAAATCTATGGCCATAAATAAGGGCATTTATATTAATTATAATAAAATTTTCTCGAAATTTCATTCATTCATTCATTCATTTTCATTTCGGCTTAGTCCCTTTATTAATCTGGGGTCGCCACAGCGTAATGAACCCCCAACTTATCCAGCATATGTTTTACGCAGCGGATCCCCTTCCAGCTGCAACCCATCTCTGGGAAACATCCATACACAACCATTCACACTCATACACTACGGACAATTTAGCTTACCCAATTCACCTATACCGCATGTCTTTGAACTTGTGGGGGAAACCGGAGCACCCGGAGGAAACCCACGCCAACACGGGGAGAACATGCAAACTCCACACAGAAACGCCAACTGACCCAGCCGAGGCTCGAACCAGCGACCTTCTTGCTGTGAGGCGAACGTGCTAACCACTGCGCCACCGTGAGGCCTTCTCGAAATTTCAAATCATGAAAACATTGCTGAATCATAATTCAACTCTTTCAACCACTAATGTTGGCACAAGTGATCGGTTTTGTCCAAATTTTACTTGTCCATATGTTTACATATAATTTTTATTATTACTGTATGTCAATATGTCAACTTTCATTCATTCATTCATTCATTTTCCTTCGACTTAGTCCTTTATTTATCAGTGGAATAAACCACCAACTATTCCAGTATGTGTTTAACATTCACATTCACACACACAGCCAATTAAGTTCATCCAATTCACCTATGTCTTTGGACTGTGGGGGAAACTGGAGCACCTGGAGGAAACCAACACAGGGAGAACATGCAAACTCCACACAACCAGGACTTGAACTAGCATTTTTGCCATAAGGCAACAGTGCTAACCACTGAGCCACCGTGCTGCCCAACTTTTTACTGCATTATAGAAGCATTACGTTAAATTCATGGCCATGAACAAGATCAATATTAGTAAGGGCAATTATATTAATTATTATATAATTTTGTCAAAATTTCAAATCATCACTGAAACATTTGATTAACCATAATAATACCTCTATAACCACTAATGTTGGCACAATCTTCCACAGTCACCGCAGACTGCAAAAGCTCAGACATGTACAGAGAGAATACTAGAGTACGACACTAGAAGAAAAGTGCAGACAGGGGACGGAAATAAAAAGACAGAGGAAATATGCATTAGTAATCAGACCAAAGCAACTGGGTCACTGAGTTTATTAAGAAAGGGGACAGAGTGAAGAGAAGAGAGAGAGAGGAAGACATGTTGAATTCAATAACACGGAGAGCAAAGTTTAATTCAATAACCGCTGCGACACAATCCCCGATGCATCCAGCAATGAAATGCATGCGTTTGACTGTCTCTTTTTTACCAGGAAATCTTTGTAAGATCTTTTGTAATCACTGTAAAAAACAAAAAAGAGTCTTCAACGAATTTCAACGATAAAAAAACTGTAAAAATGCTACAGTAAAAAGCCGTAACCAGGCTAAAGGTCCATGTAATCAGTCTAATCAAACAGTGAATTTAGCAATCGTAGTCAGTTCCGGAGCATTTTCGAAGGACACTGAAACTAGCACTGGATTCCTGTGCTACTTTTTTTATACTTCAGTTTTGTTGTAATCGCCGGCGCTGGAGATTACTTCCAGTATTCCAAACAAACTACAAATCCCAGAACTCTTTGCACGCATCAACTCCTGCAGCAGCTGACAATAATCCAGACATTCACACACAGACTTATTACTTACTTATTACATGGAATATATATAGTGTACACCTCACTTTCACATTCACATGGTGGAGTCTTGTTTCTTCTATGAACATTGTATGTAGCGTTTTCCTGGTTTGTTTTCTCGTGTTTTGATTCTAGTCTAGTTCACCGCTTTGATTCTTTGCCGCCTAGCCTGACCTCTTGCCTGTATTGTGACCACCATTATTGGATTACCTTTATGCTCCTGTTTTGCTCCTGTTTTTGACCATTGCCTGTATGACCTTGCCTTTAATAAACAGCATGTGGATCCGAACGTCTGTTGTCAGCATCCACTTTGCAACAGGTTTGCAGTGGTGCAAATAGAGTAACAGTATCTGTTGTAAATATAACTCAAAGTTTGTGTAAAAAGTAGCCCTTTACTCAAGTACTCAAGAGTAGTGAGTATTATGCCGTAAAAGGTTAATGCATTTACATGCAATTTTGTGCATGTGTGTGAAAACTACTTAGTTACAGTAATCTGAGTATTTGTAATTTGTTACTTTACACCACTGTCAGCATGACCTTTATAACTTCCATGTATTTTTTTTATCATTATTTCCAATGGTATAACCAATTGTTCCCAATTGTGTAGATTTGTGGAAACCAATTGTTTCCACGATAGACAATATCTTTAAATAACCTTTTAAAATAGGGCTTAACATCAAGCAGTGTGCTTCTCGACAGTGTCGTCTGTATCTTTAAATTGCACAAGCCCTTTCATTTTCAATGGATTCTGAATGGCTGTCAGTGTTTTATCATTCATCAGCTGGGAAAAATCATTCCTACAATATCATTCCTCTGTTTCTTTATCGTTCTAGTTATTGTATGAACTATGCTTTTCCAGCCTGATCTCACGAGGAAACATAACTATGTTTTCTCACTTTAGTGGCTAATTCTTACAAGTTCAGTTGTACGAAAATGTAAGATTTTAAAAAGGAGGCGTGGCACCCAACCCCGCCCCTAATCCCAAACATCATTGGGGGATAAACAAATTGTACTAAATTGTACGAATGAGATTCATATGAATTCATATGAATTAGCCACTAAATCAAAAAGTTACCAATGGCTGTGAGATAGCTTTGGCTATTCTTTAACACTGTGAAACATTTTTAGTATTACATCTTTTTTGTCATCTTTATAATTATCGTGCTTGCTGTGAACAGGCCTTAACAGTAACTTTCTTATGTATGCAGTAAATACAGTAAAAACCCACTTTCCTAGAATTCCCTGCCTGACATTTCACTTTTTATGCCTTTTTGTTGACACTACTATGGTTCTTTTTAGGTTTTAATTTTTTTTTGTGAGAGTTTTGTGCATTTAAAAAATAATATGTGCTGTTTGTTCAAGCTACTTATATAAAATGAGCTGAAACAACACAATTCTTGTGTTTCTTGGGAGAACAGCTTAATTGTTTTATGTTCAATCCACTTAAATTTGTAAAAACGAATAAGTGAACTTAATTCCTTTATGTTGTCCAAACACAAACCGATTGTGTAGAACCCATGTCGTACAGTGTGTTACATCTAATGTTGATAAATAATGTTTATTGCACCTAATTAATTGTATGTGTATTACCATGGTATTTAGAAGTTGTGTGAATGACACTGTGTGCCTTCTATATATTATTGATTGTGGGAAAAGTTGTTTGTGATGAGCATCGCTTCATCATATGACTTTCTCATCCATACATGCTTACAGTTGTGTTTTTGTCTGTTTCAAAGTTATTTGTGTAGATTTTAGTACTTCAAAACACTGGTAAATGACCAAACAAATAATGGAAAATTACAGTAAAAAATATATATATTTTAGAGGTGGCACGGTGGCTCAGTGGTTAGCACTATCGCCTCACAGCAAGAAGGTTGCTGGTTAGTTGGCATTTCTGTGTGAAGTTTGCATGTTCTCTCCATGTTGGCGTGGGTTTCCTCCGGGTGCTCCGGTGCACAGTCCAAAGACATGCGGTATAGGTGAATTGAGTAAGCTAAATTGACCGTAGTGAATGAGTGTGTGTGTGAACGTGAGAGTGTATGGGTGTTTCCCAGTACTGGGTTGTGGCTGGAAGGGCATCTGCTGTGTAAAACAGCAACCCCTGATAAATAAGAGATTAAGCCGAAGGAAAATGAATGAATTAATTTATTATACGTTCCTACCGTATTTTTCACAGTTATATTCCAGCAACCACGGCTTCCGTTTATTTTACCATCAATTTTACAGTTTTTGTTTATAGTGTAGGTGTGTGTGTGTGTGTGTGTGTGTGTGTGTGTGTGTGTGTGTGTG
>CAIGQW010031090.1:0-10218 GCA_903798125.1 Danio choprae
TATTGTACAGTTTTCTGAAATGTTATATTTAAAAATGAAAATGAGGTAAAAACATGCAGATTTTTTATAATGATTCAGAACAAAAATCTGAACATTGTATTCTTCCTCATTTCGTGTGATCTCCCCATATCTTCAATGGGAAACCACGTGGGGCTAGAAAGATTAATATTGTGCTTTAAGCTTTAAAGATATGAATTGTAATTAGAGTTGTGTAGTTACAAAGTAACTAGTTAATGTCATTACTTTTCTGCTGAAAATGTTAAGTAAGGGATTACTTTAAATTTTTAGGTAATTTAATTACAGTTACTTATGATGTACATGCCTGTGGTATTTATGAAATATTGTGTCATTGCTTTGAAATGTTTTGATACATGTTTATTATTTGAAGATAAAAAATGTTGAATCTAAAAGATCCTGTTTGGCTCAAATTTGCAGAATTATGTTTAAATGTGTAAGATTTATAGGGATTTTAAGTAGTGTTGAGTCGAGTACTTAAATTACATAGTGAGCATTTAAGTTACTTTTCTGACATAACTTTAATTTTAAATCAAAATACAATTTTAATTATGTTATTAGTAATTAATAAAAAAATTTAAGTAACTAACCCAATGATGATTGTAATTAAACTCTACAGACAAAAATAAACAAGTAGTAATTTGGAAGTAATTTCTTTCCAATAGTCTGAGAGAAGATGCTATAAAAGAAATATAGCCCAAAATCCCAAAGGGTTTTTACTGTTTCCAACTGTCATTTATTTTGTGTGTTGTGTATTTCAGGGGTTGATCAGTGTATACAGAAGTTTCTGGATGTGGCCAGACAGACTGAATGTTTCTTTCTTCAGAAGAGACTACAGCTCTCTGTACAGAAACCAGAACAGGTGGAAAAAGAGGTATACCCATACACTTGCAGCATATGTAGCTTAAAATACAATCATGCATTATCTAGAGCAATACTACCTTCAAAACCCTTTTAAATACTTAATCTTCAACTTTATACAGCATATTACAGTTAACTATGCTCCTGTTGTACACTGTTTCTATGTATAAAATTTCATTTGATAGAGCTTTAAAATGTAATACATTTTTGACATTAAAAACAGAAATAAAACAGTTGAAACGATTCAAACACACCTTTTTTTAATGCAATATATGATAATTCCACAAAAACAGACATTTGCTATTTTCTCCTATTATTTTACTGTAAAGTCAGCATGAAGACACTTATTTCATTATGTTGATGTATTTTCAACTGAAACAAAAATGGCTATAGAGCTCAAAAAATGTATTTTTGTAAATCCAGCAAGTAGTAGGAAGGAAATCTGATCATTTTTTAAAGGCATGATGAGGTTGTTAAGACAAGATGACGTATCGGACACTCGAGACTCACTCATTGACAGTTATTTAAAGGAGAAGCTCCCACAAAATGTCAATATTGCAACAGAAACCAAAGTGTTATACGTTTCGGTCTGGAGAGAGTTTAAAGGAAATATTTTTAAATGCAAATCCTTCAAATATTGTAGAATTTTTATCAAAAGTAAACCTTAAAGTGCTTTAGATTTTTAGCTTATGTATTATTTATTGCAGTTTATGTATTTTTAATGTTATCGTTATTTTTTAACTATTATAGAAAATGTATATTTATTAAATGTTGTAAATTTGATCTGGTTTTGCCATAAAATAGCCAGAGAAGCTGACATGGCAATAAATTAAAAACTCTCTCTGTCCAACTGAAATGGAATACTGAGTAGGGGGTGGGGCTTTCTTTTTGCACATCATTCCCTCAAAGCAAACTAACAGTATGGGGGCGTGGCTAAGAATATTGGGGCTGAAGTCATCAAACTGACATCAACATCGAAGGACCACCACTTCAACCGCAGAAGCAAATGGGGATTAACTTTTTAATGGATTAATTATTTACCTGAAGAATAATAATGTATGCTAGCAAAATGAAAAGATAACATTTAGATTTCTCGCAGACTTTAAAACAGACTGGATCAAAACATAACTTGAGTTTGTCTGTAAGAAGTTTCAAAACTTGACTTAACCAATCAGAAATGTTTATAGTAAAATGAATGTTGTGTTAAATCTCCCAGGATGCATCAGAACTGAAGAATGAACTCCAGAGGAAAGAGATGCTAATTCAGAAACACCTCGCCAAGATCCATCACTGGCAGCAGGTGTTGGAGGACATCAACGTCCAGCACAAGAAGCCCACAGAACTGCCACAGGGTCCGCTGGCCTTCCTGGAGCAGGCCTCAGCCAACCTCCCCGCTCCAATGAAACCAAACTGATGCATTTACAGAGATGCAAAACCTGCTTCAGACTGTGCTCAATAGGACACTTTTTCCTCTCCCAAACAAACTGTACAGGAAGCCCTTGGTATGTTACGTTGCATTTCAAGAGCTACTAAATAACATTACTGCCACATACCCCTCGTGAAGGGGGTTAGGTTTTGAAGAAATCAAAGTTATTTAGTATTTTTTCTCGAGCAAGCTTAAGAATTCCTTTGTTAGGTTAGGAGTTGTGCTGATGTTTTGTAGAGAAGCTACATTGACCTGAATTAGGTAGGATCATTTTTGTTCATATTTTACAAACAAATTTTCTTTGTACAGCTTAAAATAAACATTTTGTCATACATTCTCTTTTTTTTTTTAAAGTTATCTTTGGTCGTTGCATCTGTTATGCATGTCCCTTATTTATATCCAGTGCTTTTCTATTGATATAAGCAGACCTGCTCAATTTCATCCAACTACACACAAATTCACTCACTCTTGTATTTGAATATTTATTTCATCAAATATAAAACAAAGGCCTTTAACATTTTTGACAAAAAAATTGTAGAAATTCATGACATTTACCCCTAAAGTTGTAATGCAGTTTCAGAATTTATATATAAAAAAAACTTAATCTCATTACTATATTGTGCGAAAACATTAAAACTGTAAATATAACTGCATTTTAAATATAGAAATGCTATTACAGTACTATGAATTTCCATTGAGAATAATTAGGAATACAATAAAGTGGGGTAAAAGGAAAACATGAATTTACAAAGAAAAACTGCATTAAATAATAACAAAACTTTTTTTTAAAAAAGGCTTTGTATTCTTCATAAAAATGTATCAAGTTAGTCATGTGAATTGAGATCCACTGAATCTTACTGTATAATAAAAAAAACACTAAACATTATGTGCAAACATACAGTGAGGTTGTAAACACTGAACCTTGAAAAACTGTGCTATTGAAAACAAAAATAAAGTCCAGTGAACTAATTCCCATTAACATAACATATGTGCGAATATATCCATTGCAGTAACATTTCAAGTTTAAGGACCACATCCCTTTTCTGATATAAACAATATAGTTTTCTTCAGTATGTTCAGCTTGTTGTAGCTCCATTACCTGTAATAACCGCATAATACATTTCCAATTTGCAGCTTTCAAAAGTTATTAAAAGAAAATTAGAATAAAAGAATTAGAAACTAGAATAAAATATGTGTTCTGTGCCTTTCTTGCCCTTAAAAGTTTTAGATCTTTGAAAATGCAGTCATTAATGCCCCAGATAGAACCAGACAGAACGCAAAAATGAGGACAATGTAATTTCGCCAACCCTGAGGGAGAAAGAAAAAGAGGATGAGATGCTGAGTTTAACACAACTACAGAAAAGCAATTGACGCTTTGAGGAACTGGAAATCATCCACCACACACAAGGGGTGTAACAGTACACAAAAATGCCCCAATAAAATACATTCAAATACACTCACACATGGTGTTGTTGTAATTGTTATTTTAAAACCAGATAAGGTTTTCCAAGCAAGAAATGGGCCAAGATTTAGGCAGAGAGGTGTGAGAAGCTTGTAAGCAATATTTATTGGATGTTACAAAGAATAAAACATTTTCTACATAATATAATATGTTGGAGCATGGTTAATTTTGCACATGACTGTATAGAGGCAAACTGACGGGTAATTTGATAATAGTTTCCTACAAAATAGTCGTGGGATTTAAAGGGACATTATGTAGGATTGAATACCTAGTGGTTGAATTGTGCATTGCAGTCCAAATTCTAAATATCGAACAGGGGATGTGGTTTTTTCAATCAACCCCACCGACGAAGACACAAATAGTTGCTTTTTTGCTTGACGATTGAGCCTTACACTGTGAGCTGCTCAGCTAATATTTTGTTGGTAATATTTTTTGTATTGCTTGCCAATTAAAAAACATTTTTTTTAGATTTTTATAACTCTGAATCAAAGGCCTTCTGAGGCTGCTACGGTCTTCCAGAGGTCGCATTTTCAGCTGTGCCTGGAAAAATTGAGGACGACTTTATGGCTGAAATGAAATACACGTTTTTCTGCCATGGCAATCTAGGATGCATAAACTAGTAGAGTTACTCAGACCAAAACAACAGAACGAACATTTTTAAAGGGAAATAACTGATTTTAACATTGTTTTTCAGATAAACAAGTACATTTACTTAGCATGTTTCTTAAATATCTACAAACATATGGTATTTTTATGCTTTAGAAGAGTCAAAACTTACAGCCCCTTTCAGTATTATTTTAGTTTCCGATTAAAAAGATTAGTTTTAATCGGGTTCAAAGATTAGAACACAAATAAAATAAATCTTTAGATTACATCTGAGAGATCCCTCGTCCTTCATCCACAGCAACTGTCCGGAGACATTCAATTAGACAGGCACACAACATTGTTCATGTAGCCTTGTATTGTTACAGCTGAACCACTGAAGTCACATGGAATGTTTTGTGAGAATATTTTTGATTCCTTTTCTGGACTATTAACATCTAATGACCATTTCCATCTATGGAGGATGAGGGAGCTCTCAGATTTCACCTAAAATATCTTAATCTGTGTTCCAAAAATAAATGAAAGTCTCAGGGGATGGAAACAAATTAAAATTGAGAAATAAGTAAGAGGATTGCCATTTTTGGGTGAACTAATCCTGAACTAATCATCAAATACGAAGATGCATGTGGAAGATTTGTATAATTAGAACTTCCTGTGTGTACTGCCTCTTCGTGTTCCTCAAAGTCGCTTTGGACAAAAATGTATATGTGTATGTATACATGTACTGTTACACTCCTACCATACACATAAGTGTTTACCTTCACTTCCTTGAACACCAGAACACCCCAAAGAGCTGCAATCAGTCCAGGAACCTGAAAAAGAGTCAAACACCTTACATATTATTAAAAAAATTAAGAGATCACTTGTAAATTCTCAGTTTGTCAGGATTTATTGAATTCATTACACATGGATTTGAGAAAACTCCATTTAGTCAAATTAGTTTTATTCTAAGAATAACAAACGTTTTTATTTGTTGTCACTGTAAATCAGGGTTACTTCACCAATTATTGATTTCATTACTTTTCTGAAGCTAAAATATTGGTATTGTTTTTTTGAGTATCTAATGAAATGTGTATCAACGTTTGAAAAACACCTTTTATGAAAAAAAAATATCTAAATATTTAAATAAAGTCATTTATATTTTACATCTGCAAGAAACATCATCGGTGTCATGAGTTCACAGAATAAAACAAACATCATGTTTACTCAAATGCATAACATTAAAATCACAAATCTAGAGAAACTGAGGATTTTCAAACAGTCTCTTATTCTTTTCCATAGCTGTATCTTTAAAGATCTGGACACTCACAGTGGTGATAATGGGGAAGCTCACTACAGCACTGAGATAGTGGTTAGCCAGGAACCAGCAGCATGTAGCAACACCCCACATGATGCCAGAAAGGAATCCTACACGGAAAATCATGCACAAAATAACATCAGGAATACAGAGGTATGAGGAAAAGAAAGCAGATACTCCAGAGGAAGTGACGGTGTTACCTGGCAGAACTGCTTTAGGAAACACCTGAGGCTTGTTTCTTTTGATGACACAGTAAAGAAGGAAATACACTGTACTAGCCAGGAAAATCCCACTATACTGTGCAAATACATAATCCAGATCTACATGGTATAAATACACAAAATATATTAAAGTTCATATTTACTGAATTCAACCAATGTTGATCATAAAGTAATCTAAATTTACCAAATTGGCTAGCCCCACTGTATGGGCTGTCTGGATCTGATGCATGATTTTTAATGTACAGAACTGGAACAAAGGATGATCCGTATAGCAGTCCCGCGACGACAGCAAGAAATGATCCACTGCAACACATAACAGATATTTATAAATGCATTATTCTATTAGCGTGGAGAGTATATTTTTGTTAGTTGTATTGTAGTCAGAGGTTATACAAAACGTACACAAACATTTACTCTTAAAAGGTGGATTTTGATGCGGTATAAAAACATATGCGTTTAAGAATGATGTGTATAGTACATACACTAAGCGTTTCATACGTGGACTTAATGCATCCACCCAGGAATCATCTGTTGCCACCACAGTTTCTGCGTTGACTACCTTCAGGAGAATTTGATAATATTAGTTAACTAATATTGAAACAAGAAATCTTGGAAAACTATTATATTAGAGGAAATTATATTTCCTCTAACACTTAAAGTCTCCTTAAAATTTATTTTTTTTTTCTTGAGTATTTAAAATGTCAACATACATGGTCTATTAGTAGTGGTGTTTCTTCAGATGTTCTTGATCTTTGAACATCAGTCTTCACAAAGAAAAATACAATAGCACTGTAGACACATATACAGAAATAAGGAAAATTGAGGGGGAGAGGAGAAAAAAAACGATAAGATTTAACACTGGACAGGAATGAAAAGATAATAGAAGCCTTAATAGTCAGTCAATTCTCTCTACATTAGAAGTGGTGCAAAAAGCACAGAGCCGACAGTCAAATAATGTCCTAAAATTATAATTCTGTTATGTTTGCTTGTTTATTTGTTTATTAATTGCCACATCAGCAACTCAATACTATTTATAGAGAGCAAGATTAATATAGATAAAAACACATTACATAATAATAACAACAACTTCGTATTTCACTAAAAGATGGCTGATAAATAAAAATAAAACCTTTTGCATTAAAAACAATCAGATTTGATTTTTCAATTCTATATATAACTAACATACCATTCTTTCATTTTGTTACATCCAGGCAGTGTACATATCTTGCATATTATCAAAAGAATTATTAAAAGTAAAACAGTATATTTGTATATTCTTAAAAGTAAAACAGCATTTTTTTGTACCATTAAATTTTAATGTCAATGTGTGGAAATTTACCTAAGTAAACATACACCTGCTCCACAGTAGTTCAGCACTGGTTTGGAAACAGTTTCAGCACCAATACCGAACCAGCCAAACCTAAACCATCAGCAAAGAGTCCCAAGTTATTAAAACCCTCACAATATACATAAATGCAAATACTGGGGAAAAATATATAGTTTGGATATAAGCACATATGCACACACGCATACATATACAAAAAAACTCCAATAAATTACATTATTTAGGTACAAATGATTACATTTCTGCAAGAACCTTCACAAAACTGTAACTGGCTATTCTTCAATATGAACTTTGCTGTAGCTCAGTAAAATGTATGTCTGATTCCAATAAATCATACAACAAAAACTTAAATAAATATAATTTGACTATTGTGACTCATTTTACCAGCATAGTTCACATGTATTCTAAAATAATACATGATATAAATCTTCCAGTGCATTCTGAAAGCAAATTTTTACTTACCGTGAACTGGCCCAACCCAATAGCAGATTAAATGAAGCCCATATGAGAAGACCAAGACCAAGCCCAATAGTCTTTACAATCGGAACTACTGTTACATTTCCTACAGGGACACACAAACAAGTTGACACAAAAATGAAACATAATGTATCTAAGGTGCTTATGTTCTATTTCTCAAGCAGTAATTATTAGATGCTATATTAAAGGCATATTACATAATTAGAGATTACCAGTAGCCCAAATAGCTCCTCCCAGCATAACAAGAGGCCAAAACTTTGGACTGTTCAGAATGATGTTCACCACAAGGGAGACTGTCCATATAGCAGCACATAGGATCCACTGGAAAAACATACCTACATGTATACACAGTAGAGTTAACTGAACATATTAAGCAAACAACTTCTCTTTGGTGTGTTCTCAAAACAGAAATTTCATTTTATATTTCAAGAAAAACATCAGCTTAAGCTAGGTCCTCCGTAAGGAGCCATGTACAAATTGTTAATTGCCAAATTTTCCATAATTAATTGGTAACAACTGTTGACAGAATAACAACAACAAAAACAACAACAACAACAACAACAACAACAACAGGGAAACCATATATGTTGATACTTGGGATACTAAACTAGGCCTGATGTCCCACGTTAATTTGTAAAATATAGATAAATAAATTTGATATATAACTTTATTTAATTTCATAAATTACTGATTAAAACAGTGAATTAAAAAACACAACATTCTAGTTTAAAATTAAATAATTTAGACAATTAAATAAACTGAACTGATGAAGAATACAATTTGATTTATATATCATTATACTAATTATTTACCAAATAGTATTTTCCAAATATTTAATTTTACCAATATTAATGTGTTTGTACATGAAAACAATATATAATTGTCTTTTCAAATTTAGAATTTGTGTACGTGGATAATCACATTTGGGGATCCGTGACATGTACAAGATTGAAACCCTCTGTGTTATTAGAACGGAATATAAATAAATAAATAAAACAAATGATTATGAATATAAATATAATTTAAGAGATAATATAAAGTATTTATATTTTCTCTTTTGTTCCCTGTGGAATATAAGACATCACAACACCTTCAAAGTAAGACTGTGCAATATTTATGGTCTACAATAGTACTGTTGTTGTTTTATTTTGATAATTATTGTAATACTGTATATGTTCAAGCTACCATTACATGTCACTCACTTTGCAGAAAAAAAACATGTCTTGAGAGCCCAAACACATTAACTATGCAGCAAAGTCTGTTACAAGGCAGTTATGATGACTCGATTACTAAAGTTAGATTTCTGTAAGACATCATATAGGCTAGTTAAGTACATTTGCAATTACATTTAAAACATGGGAGTTCCAAGATAGTTTAAATTGTTTTATTAACTATTGGAGTTGCTAGAATTTCAAATGACTATTACACATTAAGAACAAACTATGCTATGAAACAATTATCAGGGACTGTCAAAATCAGTCACCTTTCACCTTCACTTTCATTCCCTCATTTTCCATACAATGAAAATGAATAAGACTTCTTTTGTGCAAAAAGGGCTACCATTTTGCCAAACTAAGCATATTGTCTTCTGTTGGTAGCATAAACCCTTATTGTGACATTTAGAAAAGCCTAAACGGAGGAAAAAAGTGTTCCAAACTAACAAGGGAAAAAAATGACTAACCATCACCAGTCTCAATCTTTTTTACTGGTACAAAGTTGCTCCCGAAGAAGACCGCGGACACTCCACAGGATATGAATCCATAAGTCAGGTCGGAGGAATTGGATGTGCTGTTGGACTCAACTGGACCGTCTGACAGCCAATTTTCTGCATCACAGTTAAATTATGCTTTAATAATTAAATCAGATAGCACTTCAAAGGTCTCTGTAAATCAGTGCAATATATTGTCGCTTTGTGTTTATTACCTTTGTCCAGGTGTTGCGCGGCGCCGGAGGAGAGCGCGCAGAGGAGAACAACGATGAACGCGATCACGTGAGGATTCATATTGGATACACATGAAAATTTAAACAGGCATTAATAAAAGCTACTTTCATGCGGAAATCGACGCAATAAAGTATATCGAGGCGAGAGCTGCTCTTTGAATAAGTGACTTGACTTCCGTGTCAGCTGACAGTCATGATCACATGATTGTGGCACGCGTGTGATAAACATTGCGTCACGTGTTTGAGAGTGATGATTACTGACATTTGCACTGTTTATAAGGAAACTATTTTGCTGACTGTTGGACGAGCTTGAAAAATAACTATTGTTAAATTAACTACTGTAACATTGTATTTACAATGTGTTTGTGGTGCAGTGGCAACTGTCAGCTAAGGATAGTTTACCCAAAAATTTAAATATACTCACCCTCAAGTGGTTCCAAACAGTTTCTTTCTTATGTTAAGCACAAAAAAGATGATATTTTGAACAAAGCTGAAAACATGTAACCATAAAAGGAATCTATCTATCTATCTATCTATCTATCTATCTATCTATCTATCTATCTATCTATC
>CAIGQW010031093.1:0-10498 GCA_903798125.1 Danio choprae
AACATTAAGTGAGTTTTTCCTAAAATCAAGCACAACAATCTGCCAATGGGCTATTTTGGCTGGTTATTTTGCTTGTTTTATGGAAAAACTCACTTAATTTTGACTCATTATTTCTGAAAAACCCACAATATGTTTTCCTTGTCTAGAAAATGCTTCTTGATTTATGAGGTTTTAGATATCTGGACTAGAAACAAGACACAAACAAAGTAAGAAAAGCATTGTTTGCAGTATATTGTGTAATCATATCATATTCAATCCACTTAAGTCTGTAGAAAACCAACAAGCGAACTTATCTCAACACAACCCAAGCATTTTCAATCCACTCAAATTAGTTCTGCTGACTTAATGGATTTGCGTTGGGACAGCATGAATGAAATGTGTGTAACCCAGCACTGGTGACGTCTATCTAGGGCCCTCGCTGCGTTTCAGGATATCTCTCTAACATGACGCAACCTGTCGGACTCAATTAATTAGCAGAGCGCCTGCCGATGACACCGCTATCTTTAGCAGCCTGTGTATTAGCGGAGACGAACGCTGACAGCAGGAATCAACCCGTGTTTCTCTCACCTTCATTTGCGCAAAGGGCATGTCATAGTTCCCCACATACAGGAGACCCACCGTCTGCGGGATCAGCCTGAGGAAGACACACAAATAAACAGGGGAGTTAGATTTTACACACGCGGATGAGGAAGCATTGTGATGTTCTTCCTCCTCCAGACAGCACAACACAGGAGGAAGTATCATTATCTGAGCCTCATAATAAGTGCCTGTGAGACTTTCTTTATGGTCAGGATGAGCTTCATGCATATAAATAAGCAGGGGTTTCGCGCACAGGCGCAGATTTGACAAGCAAAGAGTCTTTTTTGATGTACAACACTGGTATGACTGAGTCAATGAACATAAGATGAATCACTGAATCAAAGCACATAAAGTTGAGGGAAATTTATTGGCCCTATTTTTTATAATATTTCTTTTCTTCTGTAGAAAGTCTTGCTTCTTTGAGTTTGGCTGGATTAAGACAGTCAATATTATTGGCCCCTTTAAAAAAGTTGAATTTTTTTGATTGGCTTCAGAAAAAACCTTTTATACACATTTTATTATTATTATATATATATATTTTTCATGTTCTTACATTGTTTAGACTCTAACCGATGTAACGGAATCGAATTAAAATACTAAATTCACCAAACGTTTTTATTTTAGAGCATAAGAAGGAAAAGATTAAAGCTGCTGTATGTACGTTGTGACTCTTCTAAAGCATAGAAATACCATAATATGTTTGCAGATATGCAAGTAACATGCTGAGTGAACATTCTTGTTCATCTGAAACACAATGCTGAAGTCAGGTATTCTGCTTTGAGTGTGTGCGTTACGTGCCGGAACGGCTGTCTTTGTTTTGGTAATTTTAACCCGCCCAATGACAGTTTAGCCAATTATATTTCAGCACTCTGGGTTGCCTTGGTGGAAAACAGCGTATTTCATTCATTCATTCATTCAGGAAGGCTCTCTAAGTATGTGTCCATGACCGAAATGCGACCTCCGGTAGACAGTAGCAGCCTCCAAAATGAGACGCAGATTCCACATGATGTTATTAATTAGCAATAATATAAATATTAGAAATGTAAACATTAGGTGAGCAGGTTACATTGTAACCCCGTGTCCTAACAACACGCTACGTGACGAGATTTGCAGTCATAAGCAATTTGGTTGTTTGCACCAGACGAAACACGACAGAAACCTAAACACAGCCATTCAGAAGCACAGAATATGCACTCATTCACGAAATGGTGAGGTTTATAATCTAATTAATATATATTAATCCACTTTAACATTATTAAATGTAGATGCTGAATCACTGAGATGCGTTGGTTTTGAGTCTAAAGTTCAATTTCAAACGGTTTATTTTGTTTTCCAGGTCTGAGCTGAACTATCTGCTGCTGCTTTCAGTAGTACGGCAATAAATGTCATGTAAAATGGCATTCGAACTCACATTATAAGCATTTAACACTGAATAAAGCACATGAGGTGTACCTGAGGTGATCATTGTCAGTTTTCTGTTGTTCAGCTGTGAGAAATAGAAGCCGTTTCTCATACATCAATTCGAGGTGTTGGTTAGGACAAAAACGTCCTTTAATATGGAGAATATTCCTTCTATCGCGTGCCGTTGCTTATATTTATAACACGACTTAAATCAGCCTTCAGGCTCGATAGTCAGGCTCTCTCCTGTTGGTCCTCAATCTGGCAACCTGCGCTTGCGTTTGTTTTGATTCAGGAATGCAATACCTAGTTCAACCACTGGGTGTCAAACTTACATACTGCACCTTTAATACACAATTAAACAAAAAATATATTTTATTCATATGCAAAGAGGGTTTTTTTGGGCATGTTAAATGTTCAACTCAACAGTGGAAATCTGGTAAATAAAGCTGGTTTGACCGAGTCACTGAATAAAAAAAAATGTATCACTGAATCAAAGCTCATACAGTTATTAGCCCTCCTGTGATATTTTTATTCATGTCTTTCCCCTATTATATCACAAGTGATGCTGAACACAAGCTTTTCACAAATTATATTTTTTTATTGACTACAGGACAAACCACTGTTTTTTATATATATATATATATATGAGCAATATCACACTCGTAGCAGTGCGATATGGCTGTGGGAGGCGTGCATTGGCTTAGTGCCCCCCCACCCTCCAGTGCCGATATACAGGCACATTGCACTGCTGCGAGTGTGATATTGCGTTTATACAACAGTTCGACAGCATAATCGTGTGTATAAAAAATAAAATCTAGCACGGAGAGTCTCAAAAACCCTTTTGCACAAGGAACTACTTTCTTCCGCCGTTCATTCACATCTGCAGCTGACGTCAGAACAGCAGAAACCATTACTGATTCACCAACATCACTGTTTGCATGATTCTCTAGCGTAATGTCTAAAGTGATGACAAAACAGGTAGTTTTTGCTCACATTTTAAGATTATAAGGCTGAACAGCATCAAATGCCATCAGTATACAGAGATTTCCCAGTATTTCTCTGTTGCAATCGGGAGATCACAATAAATAACCCTGAAAAAGCCAAAGCAGCGTAAACACTACCAGATTACTATTGTATTTGCGATAAGGAAAAACGCTTAACATATGCGGGCATTTCTTCTTGATTTCTTTTTACTGAACTAGTCTGCAGTAACGAACAGTTTAGAAACAAACAGATGGCCAACCAAAAAGTAACTCGGGGTTATACAAAGAGTGGCCGACACAAAATACACACATTCCTAATATGTGAGTCCCATCTTACACTCAATACACTACAATTACTATGGTAAAAATACAGCACTACAACCTACAAAAGAGAGAGATCGACTTAGAATATCACTTACCAGTTTTATAATGATTTGATCAGATTTAGTTTGAAATTACGTTAAGTTTTTCTCCCCTAAGGACTTATTATGCGGTCTCTGTCGCCATCTTGTGGCTTAACGTCAACCGTCTTTGCTCTGCTCGGTATGACAGGCTGATGGATGCTGACACGCTGTATCGCCGAAATTATAAATATTTAAAACAGGCACTATCCTTATAAATAAACTGCATAGATGCAATCTAAACAACTACATTCTCACCTAAAAAAAACCCTTAAAAGTACATTATGTTGTCCAACAGCAGCAATATTTGTCAAACTGTAGTGAGTTTATTCATCTGCTTGTCTCTCTATGTTGGCGGAGTAATACAGAAAGGTGAGGAGGCTGTATGAGTGCTGTTATTACGGGAATATCGCACGGCTATCAGCCAATCAGATTCGAGAACCAGACAGAACTGTTGTATAAATATATATATATATATTCAGACTTGAAACGAGACAAAAACCTTTCCAGTGTTCACACTTTATTTATTTATTTATTTATTTATCTATTAACTATGACTTTTGCCTCAACAAACACCCAAATAGCTGCTTATTAATAGTCATTAAGCTAGTAGTTGGGTTTAGGTATTACGCTGGATTAGAGATGCAGAATTTGTGCTTTATAACTACTAATAAACAGTCAATATCTTAATAATAGACACAAAATACAGGCAAAATGTGTGCTCAAACAGTATTAACAGTCATCAACCTGACCTTAAACACGAAAGCATCTAAATGTATAATGATCCTGGATCCTCAATCTGCAAAATGAATAACTGCAGATTGGAAATGCGCTCAGAGTCAGTAATAAGAGCAAATGCTCCCCTTTTGTCCAGCGTTTCCTCCAGAGCAGACCGTGTTTTGCTGCAACCCTCTGCTCTTCATCAGCGGAGGTCTATAATGGTCCCAGCTGTTCGCACATTGCACGCCTACTAAAACGTGTTAGCGTCCAAAATAGTAGTGAATCACCGGGGAGGAGACCGGATCCGGGCCTGACACTGAGGGCTAAAGAGCACCCTGCCAGTCAGGCTGATGGTGCTGTATATTTGGAGCCTCTCGACAGCCCACTGTGCATTCTCGTCCCCTCTTTGACATGCAGATGACTCTACTGCGCTTTTTTGTCCAATAATGAAAGCAGTGTTATTGTTTGCGCAGCTAGAAAGGCATCCGTTGCATAAAACATGTGCCTGAGTAATTGGCGGTTCATTCCCCGGTGGCGACTCCTGATAAATCAGGGAGTACACCGAAGAGTAGTGCACTCAAATAATGACATTTGCTGTTTGTTCACACTACTTACTTTAAATAAGCTGAAACAACACAATTTTTGAGGGTTTTTTTTGGACAACTTAATTGTTTTATGTTCAATCCACTTACATTTGTAGAATATTAATAAGTTAACTTAATTCCTTCATGTTGTCCCAGCACAAATATATGTGTGGAAGGCACTTCAATCTTATGTTATTAATAGTCATTCAATTCAATTCATCTTGATTTCTTTAGCGCTTTTACGATGTAGAGTGTGCCAAAGCTGATTAACATAGACGTTCTAGTAAATTAAAACTGTGTCAGTCCAGTTTTCAGAGTTGAAGTTCAGTTCAGTTCAGTTCAGTGTGGTTTAAGTTTCACTGCTGAGAGTCCAAACACTGAAGAGCAAATCCACCGAAGCGCAGCTCCACAAGTCCCAAACCATGCCAGTGGCGACAGTGGCGAGGAACAAACTTCACCAATTGACGAAAGTGAAGGAAAAAAACCTTGAGAGAAAACAGACTCAGTTGGGCATGACCATTTCTCCTCTGGCCAAACTTTCTGTGCAGAGCTGCAGTCTAGGCGCCGGAGGCTAGAGAACGCTGGACGTCCATCGTGGAGAAGCTGCAGGTGTGAGGAGGTCACCTGCGGGTGTTCAGGCTGGCCCACGGGATCAATGCGGAGACTCGTCTGTCACTGGGGTTTTTCAGGGATCAGTCTCATGCTTTCCACTCCTCCACTGCATCATGATACGGCCTGGTCCAGGGTTATGGAGACCTCCAGAAGTCCTCTATGGTCATTCAAACAACTTTACCGAAGCTGCTTGACGGTTGGTCTCGCGCGTCCGCCATGTTTGTAGTTTGTTTACACTTTTTACCCGCGTTTGTAGTTCTAATTGAATTCATCTCCAATGTATTGTGGGCAACATTAGCGGTTAGAGTACAGATGCTTCTACACTTCGAATTTTTACCAGAAATAGTAGAGCATCCGAGAACCTTTGGCATACTCCTTTAAACACTACGGTTTGGGACACACTAATTCTATTTTCGAACACTCTTTAGGACGGATAGTATGTGAATTAGGATGCAGCAAGTGTTCCCACTCGAAAGCAAATGTCAAATTCCCTGACTTTCAGGGCCTGCTCACAAACGTTTTAGCTTTTTCCTGATCGGATAGCTGAATCTAATTTGTGAAAACGTTTCCATTTGTATATTCCGTTTAACGGATACGATTACGGTCCTCAAATCCAGCGCTATCTGCTCATTTAATTAGGATTCGCTGACTGAAGTGTCAGATACAACGCATTTTATTTCAATTATATTCATTTTTACAGAAACTATATTTCTTATTCAGCATGTGAATGATTTTATATGTACACTGTAAAAAATATGCCTACATTTGAATTTATTTTGTGATCATGTTTTTATTTTCCTGTTTATTTATGCTTTTGAATTACATCCTTGATTTTTTTTGCAACTTTTAATCTTGAAAAGTTAAAAACAAGTGACTTTCATGAACATTGGTAGTAGTTTGCAGTGCTGTATTGTCTGGGTTGGTGTTGTTTATTACGCTATAAAAACCTTGTTGTAAACCGCCAGTATATTTTCTGTTATTTTACAGACGTATTCTCTATATATATTATATCTTATACATTATATTATTTCAAATGACTAAAATGTCAATAAAAGTCACTTTGTTAAACTGTACAGTCGTGGCCAAAAGTGTAGAGAATGACACAAATATTAGTTTGACAAAGTTTGCTGCTGAACTGCTTTTAGATGTTTGTTTCAGTTGTTTCTGTGATGAACTGAAATATAATTACAGCACTTCATACGCTTCAAAGGCTTTTATCCACAATTACAGCACATTTATGCAGAGAGTCAGTATGTGCAGTGTTGGTCCTTTTTTTTTAGGACCTCTGCAATTGGACTGGGCTACTCTCAATCAACTTCTGGCCCAAATCCTGACTGATAGCGACCCATTCTTTCATAATCACTTCTTGGAGTTTGTCAGAATTAGTGGGTTTTTGTTTGTCCACCCGCCTCTTCAGGATTGACCACAAGTTCTCAATGGGATTAAGTTCTGGGGAGTTTCCACGCCATGGACCCAAAATTTCAACGTTTTGGTCCCCGAGTCACTTAGATATCACTTTTGCCTTATGGCCCGGTGCTCCATCGTGCTGGAAAATGCATTGTTCTTCACCAAACTGTTGTTAGATTGCTGGAAGAAGCTGCTGTTGGAGGGTGTTTTGGTCCCATTCTTTATTCATGGCTGTGTTTTTGGGCAAAACTGTGAGTGAGCCCACTCCCTTGGATGAGAAGCAACCCCACACATGAATGGTCTCAGGATGCTTTACTGTTGGCATGACACAGGACTGATGGTAGCGCTCACCTTTTCTTTTCCGGACAAACCTTTTTCCAGATGCCCCAAACAATGGGAAAGGGGCTTCATCAGAGAATATGACTTTGCCGCAGTCCTCAGCAGTCCATTCGCCATACTTTTAGCAGAAGATCAATCTGTCCCTGATGGGTTTTTTTTTGGAGAGAAGTGGCTTCTTTGCTGCCCTTCTTCACACCAGGCCATCTTCAAAACAGGGGGTGCTATTGTATGGTCACCAATGGAAACTGTATATCACCTGGTGGTCATGTCTGGTACTGCGGCCAACCAAAAACATGAAAGCTAGCTTTTTAAGATATCAACTTCAAATTCGTAATATAATTTGCTCAGATATTTACCTTTGATTTTCTGTCCATTTTAGGCTAAAACATCTGTTGTAAAATACATATTTTATGTAATATTATAAAGCGTACACTTATTGTTATCCTAAAAGGCGCATAACTTTTGTTTCATTTAACCTTTGGAACGTTTTTCACTTCATCTACAATCTTCTTTCATAATGAGACCGAGCCTAAATCTGTCCACCAAAGCGTTGAAGATTGACATTCATTTTAGCTGAACATTCATTTTCATACATCATTTTCATGTCTATTTTTAAAAAGTTAAAGGGTTAAACTCTCTCAGGCCTTAAAAACGCATGCGAACGATAAACTTTCACTGCATTATAGTTAAACTCAACTGCAGTGACTCCACAAATCTCATGTGTTCTGAACTGGGAAGTATAACACTCCAGATGCTGTGATGCAACTATTGCGAATGCGCACATTGCGATATCCATGCTGAAACCATATATATATATATATATATGTCCTCAGCATCAGCGTCTAATAGAGACAGACTTTCAGCAGATGCGCTTCTGTCATTATTACGCCCTCCATAATTGGTAGAGCAATGTGTGAACTGCTGAAACGTGCATTTCTCCCTTTTGATTATTAATTACGAGCATGGAGCTCAACCATCTGTTGACTGCTCATAGATTCAACTAGACGTCTTCATCCCTATGATGACAGTTTCAGCAAAGATTTCATGATTTTGGTTTTATTTCCACGAAACGCCGATGCAAACAGATTTGAAGAAGTGAACGGCTGCATGCCAAGCGCAATCATGAAACCGCTGGATCAAGCGCTCGTTCAGACGGACACTGATTAAATGGTTCCCATGGCATCCAACCGTATCAGTCGGCAGATCAGCTACTGCACTCTCATTGGTCGTCACTGTAGTGTGTCATTGCTCATTTCCATAAGGCTCAAAGACAAACAAGAGCTTCCGTAATAAAACAAGATGAGAAACAATGGTATAAAACACGGTTAAGCTCTTGGAAAAGTTCCCTCAGCTCTCGTGTCAAAGCTCCAAGCTGTGAAATATGCTCACAAAATGTAACTCTTACCCTGCAAGCAATTTTGATGACTTTCACTTAAATTCGACAGCCCTTAATTGAATATTTTAAACAGTTAATATACTGTATGTTTCTCATTCCACGGAGATCCGACAGGAGAACAACATCACCATGAACAAACTGGAGCGTCAGTAGCAGAGCTGGTTTTATGGAGCAGAGCGGATGTTTACCGAGCTTTGCTTCTCCCACAGCCATTGTTGTTGTGTTCATGAGCGCTACATAAGAAACTCCGCCCGCAGCAAAGCCAGAGAGTCTGAATGTTCGACAGCAGTATACCTCTCAGCCTTGTAGAATTTCTGTTTGCTCTCAAACGAAAAACGTCCTTCTTCCATTTAGTCTGAAGTATATCGGGGTCTTTATGGTCACTCACCACGGAGGGATTCGCTCCTGCAAATATGTTTGATAACCTAATATTCATTTTCATTTCGGCCTAATCCCTTTATTAATCTGGGGTCGCCACAGCGGAATGAACCGGCAACTTATCCAGCATATGTTTTACGCAGCGGATGCCCTTCCAGCTGCAACCCATCACTGGGAAACATCCACACACACTCATTCACACTCATACACTACGGACAATTTAGCTTGCCCAATTCACCTGTACCGCATGTCTTTGGACTTGAGGGGGAAACCGGAGCACCCGGAGGAAACCCACGCCAACACGGGGAGAACATGCAAACTCCACACAGAAATGCCAACTGACCCAGCCGAGGCTCGAACCAGCGACCTTCTTGCTGTGAGGTGATCGTGCTACCCACTGCGCCACCGTGAGGCCCGATAATCTAATAATCCATATCATTTCATATATTTGGGAAATGCAGAAATGTTTCTCTTTGCCATCCTTCTTGACTTGAATTGTTTACTTGATACTTTACTACGTCACACTCGCGCTTTGATTCATTGCTGAATAACCAATCAGACCGCTCTCTTCAGCCGATGACCGACACGCTGAATTGGGCCAATGAGCTCTGACATTAACCCGACATGAGGCTCTCTTTCCCAATTGAGGTTACTTACCTGTTGGTAATTAAGTGGCTGGGGCATGCAGCAGTGGAGGACAAAGACTACCTGGCTGTGGCTGCTTCCACTTGATTCTCCTGCCCCAGACAAGCTATAGTGTTACCAAAGTTGAAATATTTCTTAAAACACTTGTTGAAAAGTAAAAAATCTGGTTGTTAGTTCACAATCGAGGGATTCTGTAAAACCCTTTAATTGCCATTTATCATTTCTACTTTGTATATTTGGCTTTGGTTCAACATTATGGGAGCAGTAGGGAGGTGGATGCCAGTTTCTGTTTGCTATATTTGATTTCTATCCTGTTTGTGGCTAGAGAGGAAGCTTTTTCCTTTTATTTTGAGAGTTTTAAAAGTTGCTTCCGTAATCAGCTGGAGCTTTTCTTTGTGGTTTTGGCATCATCACCTCCTGAGTATTTTGAAGCCTACCATTACTTTTGTCATTTATTATTTGTTAATCTTTAAATAAATGTACTTCTTTTTTTTTTGGACATTGCAATTGGTGTGAGAGATTGTTGGAGTGCTGGGACAGGAGAAATGTGACGCTTGTTGGCTGCCCTGCCTATTTGCTTTATTTTTATTTTGTTAAATCAATTTCTATTCTCATAATTGGCCTCTAATTATTTGTATTGGGCTAAATATATATATATATTCATTCATTCATTCTCTTTTCAGCTTAGTCCCTTTATTGATCTGGGGTCGCCACAGTGGAATGAACCGCCAACTTATCCAGCATATGTGTTTTACGCAGCGGATGCCCTCTTATCTTCATTTCCGAAGAAACCCCCCATCCACCCCATCTCCCCCATTCTTTCCTCCTTCACCAGGGGGAGCTCTCGAGAACTACCTGATCTTGTACCCCCTTACATGCTTATTGACCAGGCGGGAGCCCTGGGCTCAATTATCTCCGAGCTCAGGGTTCTCTCCCGGGACAGCATGCCAAACTATTATTAGCTATTATTATCAAGCAATATCTAAGTGTGAACTCTTGAAATGATCATTCATTCATTCACCTTTGGCTTAGTCCCTTTATTCATCAGGGGTC
>CAIGQW010031095.1:1054-14020 GCA_903798125.1 Danio choprae
GAGAGAGAGAGAGAGAGAGAGAGAGAGAGAGAGAGAGAGAGTGAGAGTGAGAGTGAGAGTGAGAGTGAGAGAGAGTGAGAGTGAGAGTGAGTGAGTAAGTGAGAGAGAATGATTCAGTAGATAATAAATCTCATTTTAACTCCACTGCTTGGCTTCTCATATAGCAAGCGCTTCTTCTTTTCCCACCACAGTAAGGATTAGATATCTGAGACAAAGGACAAGAGACAGATGGAGGCAGGGTGGATGGAGATTATATAATATATAATACGAGACTTGGAATGATTGCGAGTGTAAATTCAGCCTCGGCCTATATTCATGTTTTAGATACCCACTAAAATGTCATTCAGTGCAAAGAAAGTTTATGGCGCAAATAATATTTAGAATAATACACATCTGATAAATTTCTATACATTGCCGATGCATTTCAAATGACTAGGTTTCACTTATTTGTCAGCAAAAAGTTTGTTTTTAAATCAGTTAAATCTAGTGCTGGGCAAAAGTTAATCATGATTAATAGCATCCAAAATAAAAGTTTGTATTGACGTAATTTAATTGTGTGTGCTGTGTACATTTATGTATACATAAACACACACAGACATGCATATAATTGAGAAAATGTTTATTTATAGATATAACATACAGTACTGTGCAAAAGTCCTTGGCCACCATTGGTATTATCATTTTAGTATATAGTTATTTATATTTATTTATAATATAGTATAATATAGTATCTCTCTCTTCACTTGAACAGACATGATATTTATAATTATATTGATTCTGAAACTATATGATACTTATAGATATTCATGGTATTTATACACAAAAATGGCTAAAACAGTCATGAAATGGCCTCCACAGAGTCCAGACCTTAATATAGTACTATAGAAGCAGTATGGGATTGCCTGGACAGAGGGGGAAAAAAATAATTAGTAGATGAACTTGGGTCTGGTATATGAACTCTAGCTAAATACTGTCTTTTGCTAGCAGGAGCCATTTGATTCTGAAAACAGTGTTTTGTTTTTCTCCACTTTGTGTACATGTTTCTTTTCTATCGGTTTCTATCTTAATGCAGAGACCAGTCTTATCTGGAAGGTCATTAAAACCAAAATGTTTTGCACAGTACTGTATATGGTACAAATTATATATTGATTTATATATTTGTGTATCAAAATAGTTTTGTTTCTGTGTGTGTATCACATATATATAATGAAAAAATATAATACACATACATATATATTAAGCCAATACAAACTTTTAATTTGAATGTGATTAATCGCGATTAATCTTTGCCCAGTACTAGTTAAAATATAATAAATATATCTTTGTTTATTTTCTTCATTGACGATTATTTTAACAGTAATTTCTGTTTTTTATGTGCGACAGGAGCAGAAGACCAAGCTCTCACCAAACCCATCTGCCGTCTTTCAAAGCAAATCCAGGATCTTCAACATATGATCCCATAAAGCTCCAAACATGAGCTTAATTCACATTGGATTCAGCCTTTAATTCATTACAAGAGGAAACCATTTATAAAAAACAAAAAATAAAAAGTCTGAAATGAAATGTCTAAAGAGACACCTGAATGTTGAGAAACTGGAGGATAATCAGAGGAAAAGAAGATGAAAAGAGACGAAAGTTTATGAATAGCAACATCTATAAAACATTCCACAGAGGAAATCACAGAACCGGAGGAATTTTGCTGGAAATTTACACAATGTAAAATCTATGCAAGTGAATGTATGCTTCAAAAGTCAACAAGAGGGATGTGTTTGTAATATACTTCAAGTTTAGGAGTAAGAGAAAGAGTGTGTGTGAGACTGGGAAAAAAAGTCAAGTTTTCAAGCCTCAAATTGTGCTGAGCTCGCCTCGTCCCATCCCTGCTGAATGAATATCTGCATGTTTCCTAATAGTTTTATGAATCGACCGAATATGCACACTTGACAATGTTGAACAAAAAAAAATGTATTCTGGTAACTCAGTGTCTGGATGTATGTGTGTGTGTGTGTGTGTGTGTGTGTGTTTGTTCTGTGCAAGCCTAGTTAATTACATTGTTTTGTATATAGTGATGTTGTTCTGCCTTTATGGATCTGTTAATGTCTGCCTGAGGACGCGGGTGCTTATAGTCACCCCTTTTCTTCCTCCGGACCCCTCTGGCCCTTTATGAAACCCACATGAAGACTTTAGCACAATAAGATTCTTTCACTTTCATGAATTTAGAGACACTTAAAAGTTTTTTTTGTAAATCTGGATTAAAGATAAAGGGGGAAAATAAGGCAAAATATTTAAATAAATATGACATTCTTAAAATATGTGTCCACATTATTGAGTAAAAACAGTTTACATTGTCTAATAAAGATACCATAAGTGACTCTGGACCACAAAACCATGTCTGACGTTGCACAGGTATATTTTTGGGGACAAACAAAATTAATTGATTTTTATTGCATGCCAAAAATCAATATAATATTAATGATTAGGGCTGCATGATATTGGAAAAATCTGACATTGCGATATTCTGTTTTTCTGCAATATATATTGCGATATAAATACCATTTTACCAGATGACTTTAATAGCTCTATTTGGATACAGTTTATTCATTTAGTTTGAATATCATTTGCATCAAATTAAATAAACAAATTTCAATCATTTATAAATATAACAAATCAAAGATATAAGTGAAATAAACAGTGCTTTACAATTTTCGTGGGAGTCTTAATAGTATTCGCCTACAGAAACGGAGTAATCAAATGTAAAATAGCACTGTATAGTGTTGATTATATTAATAATTCTATAATTTACAAACTATAAACATTTCTTGCCTCTGGATACTTTAAACTCTCTTGAAATCCTCACACAATCACAGGCCTTAAAAACACAGGCAAATGATACATTTTTACTCTATTATAGGTACACTTTCCAACTGTGGCTCATGTTGAACTATAATATCAACTCACTATTGATATCAAACGACTATTGCTTATGCTCACATTGCGATATCGATGCTGAAACGATATATTGTGCAGCCCTATTAAAGATCATCTTCCATGAAGGCTTTTGTAAATTTAGTACCATAAATATATCAAAACTTAATTTATGTTCAGTAACATGCCTTGCTATGTACTTCATTTGGACAGCTTTAAAGACGATTTATTAATATTCAGATTTTTTTGTTCAGATTCCAGATTTTCTAATAGTTGTATCTCAGCCAAATATTATACATTAATAGAAAGATTATTTATTCAGCTTTCAGATGTTGCAGTAAACTATATTTCCCAAAATTTACTCTTATCTTTTCATATGGGTCACACACACTCTGCTTATTAGTGATAATGGTGGCTGTTAAGTGAACTGCAGCTAACAACGTTTTTCGCAAACAAAAATGACAGTCGTGAGAAAACAGCACTCAAGAAAATATCTAATCACAGCCACGTTGATATGTTTGTACAATCTCTGTCTGAAATTCACTAGTATCGTGCTGTCGGATGGGCAACTTAAAGTGTCGATTAAGGTGTTTACATGAATAGCTTTTTGAATGTTCCTTTCATGATCCCGTTTTACATGTTATAACACATAGTTCGATTAACGTCATTGTGTCAACGCGCTATCCACGTTTCCCCCGGAGTTTCATGTAATTTCGAGTGTTTCATTATTCATTTTTCGACTTTAACTGCAGTCCGACAGTTTCACTTTCATTCAGGAACATTTTATTCATGTCCCGCGTGACAAACTGAGGTATTGGATGCTCGTATGAAGTAAGGACTGCTGGAAGAATGTTGTTTTAATGGAATTTGATACCGCACGCCAATGGAAAGAAAAAAACCCTCCGCATTTCGCAATGTGTGTGTCTGTGGTCTTTCATTGACTCGGTGGGTGCAGCTTCATAATGTTGGGTCAAACAGCCATGTGTGTATAGACTATCCTGTCACAAAATGCAGCGAAAAGTCCTACATGACGGTAATAGTTTGATTAAAGTGTTTACAAGTCTGTGCTGCACTTTAATAATGCGACTAAAATCGTCATACTCCACATGTCTTAATTCGATTTGTTTAGTTCGATTATGACTAGTCGTTTGTTTACTGACTCAGGTAGGTGCAGAGAATAGTGTCAAACAGCCATGTGTGTATGAAATATCCTGTCACAAAATGCGGCGAAACGTCCTACATGACGGTAATAATTTGATTAAAGTGTTTACATGTCTGTACTGCACTTCAATAATGCGACTTAATTAGGAATACTCCACGTCTTAATTCGATATGTTTAGTTCGATAATGACTTTAGTCGGATTAAGGTAATCAAAAATTGCTGTTTACATGGTAGACTCTTAATCAGAGTATTGTCTTAATCGTATTAAAATCCATGTAAACATACTCATTGTAACCAAACGAGGCGCTCTGTGATTGGTTCAGTAGCATTTGTAACTAAAATGAAACTGTGGCATTACACAAGTGCTATCGTATTTTAGGAGTGTCAACTCCCAAATGCACCAACACTTATGTAATATTGTAGCATAATATATGATTACATGACAGTGACGTTTTGCAGCTTTTCAGTTCAGACAGCCGAGCACTAAAAACTTGTAGCGTTTTTGTCAGCTTAAAATTTATTAAATGAACATCATCTAAAATATTTGAATTTGTGTTCAGAGGATGAACAAAAGTCTCAATGGTTTGGAACGACATGAGGATGATTTTTGAAAACAGAATTTTCATTTTTGGATGAACTTACTCTTTTAACTGTAGCCCTTATGTTATGTTGGGGACGTTTTCATGTGGTGTTTGAGTCTTAATTTGGCCACAACTTTCTCTGTGTTTCAGCACATAGAATGATTTTTGGTGACATCTTATTTTAACATACTTTGAGAAAATGCTTTTCAAAAACTCAACAATACACTCTGGGCAAAGTGACTACCCTTTTGTTATGTTCGTGGATGTTTTTGACCCATTGACTTCCATTGTAACAAAATGTTTGGATTAAGCCATGACACTATATAATCATGCATTCTTGATTGTTGGTGGTTGGAGGTTAAATTTTGTCATTTTGACTGTAAATGAGTAAATGAGGTAGAATTTCTTTTTTTTAACTGATGCTGCACAAAAACTAACAATGCATCAAAGCCAACATCGGTCCTAATCTTTCACATGTCCAAGAAAATAAATCCAGTCCACAATTACCTATATTGAAAGCAAGTCATTCTGTGTTTTTCATCAGGGTCATCATGAACTTGGCAATTAGAGAATCAAAATCCTGGATTTTTAAAAAAACTTTAAGAAGTTTTGATCAGGATTGAGGTTGATTAACAGATTTATGCAAAACAGACAAACAAACAAACAAACAAACAATTATCTTATACATTTATACAGCAGTTTAAGTCAGTAGATTTTCATACTGAACATAAGGAAATGGATGTAAATTTGAATAAGGTTGATCATTTTAAATCTAAAAGTTTGTATTTAATTTGCAAATAACCATGTTACAGCATATTAAAGAGCCCCTATTATGGTTTTTTGAAAATGATCTTCTATGCAGTGAGTAACACAGCTCTAAGTGAAGGGAAATTTTCAGCTAAGGCTTAAATTTGAAAGTGCACAGTGTTTAAAACTATTGATTCATCTATAAAAGAGTCGACTCATAGTGGTTTGAATGAATCGGCGCTGTAACAAGTCTTTAGCCGTGCCAGCGTGACGTCGATACGGAACTCAAGCCCCGCCTATTTGCTGTGCGCAGACCCGGGAAAATGAAACCCCCCCGGCCCCGCCCACAAACACTGTAGCAGAGCCCGGTTGAATCATGTTGCGAAGACGCTGTGCTCTGAAGTGTGAGCGAAAGTTAGTGTTATTTTCCCTACCCAAAGATGAAGCTGTGAAGAGTCAGTTGTTGAAATTTATTTTTTCAAAAATACCTCAGCATTATAGCCCCAGCCTTGAGCTGTGTTCCCGTCATCTTTCTGACGAGTGCTTCAGCAATCTACATGCTTACAACGGGAGATTCGTCGTCCGTTTGTTAAAGGAAGGATCAGAAAAGACTATTGATGTATGGGACTTTGTCAGAGCTTGACAGGAACTTTACAGTTCACAGTTCATGGATCAGTTTCTTCCTCCAATTCACAAGTGTAAGTAAGTGCGATTATAAGTAAGAGCGATTAAAATGGTTGCCTCCTTGTTTTTTCTAGCTTGCAAATTATGTATTTAATTGTGTTTTGTTACTTGTAACCGTTTGTACTATATCTGGTTAAGTCTTTATATTCTCATATCACGTCTAAAACTACGTTAAAAACGTGCTGCGTGCCGCATTGTTTACGGATGTAAATGCATTTGTGAGCTCGGAATCTACTGCCGTTTGTCATTAATACGTTTGTATTTATATCTACTGCCATTAATACTGTATGTGTGTCACTGTTTTTACTTATGGTTAAGAATAGAGCAATATGCTGGTGTTTATTGCTTTAATGCACTCTTGCATTGGGCTCACACATACGCTCTGCACTCTGACTACTTGTTGATAAGCTGTGCGTTTCTCTCTGTCTCACGCTGAACGCAGTCGACCAATCACAACAGACTGGGTCATCGGACCAATCAGCGCAGATTAGAATCGCGCTAAGGAGGGGTTTGGGAACAAATGAATCGCTGAACGAATCATATGGGAGTCGTTGGGATAATTAGGTAAAAATAAATGCATATTATAAGACAATCAAAGTGTTTTTGACCTTGCATGCATATCAGACTGTTGTTGGAGACCCCCAAAACCAAAATATGTCCTTTTTTAATGCATAATAGGGGCTCTTTAAAAAAACTAAAGTGATGCATTTCATGTAATGTAATTTCCCTTTCTAATTATTTGAGTTGGGGTTAGAATTAATCCAGAGGCCAGACTGACTTTCTACTAATGTCATTTTGCCAATACTTTTCATTAGTACTAGAAAAAAGATCTTAGTGTAGAGTCCATCATCTTCTGCACAAAAACCCAGCAGAAAACAAAGAGAAATAAGGCATGAAAGTATACATACAGTTCACCTTCTTCCTCAAAAACAAATCTGCTTACAACCTCCCCCACAAAATCCTCCTCCAGTTACTATTTTGCTGTGTCATGCATTTCATTTGTACTGGCAGCTGGGAAAAAAAATTATAAATCACAGATGGATCCAACAGATCTACCATTTTAATACAAGAATAGCCATTTTTTGGATACACAATGTGAAGAAAAAACATTCAGGAATTCGGTTAGACAAGTGACGACTGCTCCGCTGACTTTAACACTCCTCCATCCACACCAGATCAATTTTCTTGATGCGTTTTATCCACCAGCACACACACAGAAACCGATGACACAAAGTAGCCCACCAAACCAGAGGACACGAGAGGACAGACATTTTCCTCAGCATTACCAAATGACAAACACGGTACAAAAAAAGAATACTAATGACATTTCCACACTGAAGTTCAGTCCTTCATAAACCCCAAAGAATTCATATTCACATGAACACAACATGATTAAGACTCTTCTTAGACATTCAACAAGTGACTTAAAAGGACATTGGATCTCCACCTAAAGAACCGTGAGCCATAGGTCATTTAAGAGCAGATTAAAAGACATTGAACAGTGATGATTTCACATAAGCTGCATAAGGAGATCAACCTATTGAAATAAAAACTGCTCAATAAAGACACTTTAGAACCAAGGAAAACACTTTAAAATAACAGTACAAGAATAAGGATGTGTTAATATGTAAACCACTGGTCTCAAACTCAATTCCTGGAGGGCCGCAACTCTGCATAGTTTAGCTCCAACTCACACCTGCTTAATAGTCTCTAATAGTGTTGAACACCTTGATTAGATGCATCAGCTGTGTTTGATTAGGGTTGGAGCAAAACTGTGCAGAGCTGCGGCCCTCCAGGAATTGAGGTTGAGACCTATGATGTAAACTAAACATTACTTTATTATGAACTAATGATGAGTTAATGCATGCGCTAATCATGAATCTTTAAGTACAGCATGAGTCACGAGTTCATTTGTGAATAACGACTACCTTAATTACTTGTCAGTACATGATTGTTTGTTAATTAATGTATTAATTACCACATTAGTTTGATTAATTTAACTATCATGAACTCATGATATGTTAACTACTCATGAACTACTTGCATCCGTCCAGTGCGTTTACACTGAATAACAATAGAAAAGCGTTCTGTCAACATCAACAGGAACAGTTTAAACACAGGGGTTCATGAGTAGTTAAGGATGTGTTAATGGTGACGTGCCCCTCCAAGTAAAGTCACAACATAATTATACATTAACAGCTCATGAGTTCATGTGGGTGACATTTAGTTTAAAGTTAAATGTTAATTAATTAACAACATGTACTAACAAGTAATTAAAGTGGCCGTTATTCACACATGAACTCTTGTGACTCATGCTGTAAAGTTAGTTCATTACTAGCGCATGCATTAACTCATCATTAATTCATAATAGAGTAATGTTTAGTTTACATATTAATACGTCATTATTCATGTACTGTTATTGTAAAGTGTTACCGAACCAAGTAACCATCCATTAACTTGTTTAATGGTTAATTAAATGTCTGTGCTTCTGTTTAAATAAAGAAATTCCCAAAATGTAAAATTTGGAACAACAATACGGCGAGTAAATCATTCCAGAAAAGTCATTTTTTGGGTGAACCATTCCTTAGCGGGATAGGTGCTTCTAAACAGAATTTCTGTCTTCTGTTGAACACAAAACAAGATACACTTGTTTTGGACAACTTAATTGTTTTATATCCAATCCACTTAAATTTGTGAAAACTATTAAGTTAATTTAATTCCTTTATGTTGTTCCAACCCAAATCAATTGTGTGGAACCTAGCATTTATTTACAGTGGAGAATGTTGGAAGCCAGCAGCCATTGACATAGGAACAAAAATTACTATGATAGTCAATGACTGCTGGCTGCTTTTCAACATTCTTCAAAATATCTTCTTTTGTGTTCACTAAAAGAAAGAAACCCAAACAGGCTTGGAACGAGTGAAGGGTGAGCAAATGATTATAGAATTGTAATTTTTTTGGGTGAACTGCCCGCTTTAAGACTAAGACACGTTAAACAGCTCTGCGTCAATGGCAAAATTATGTGATGGTTTCATTTGCAGAGATTGAGGGACTCCGTAAAGTCAGAATAATTTAATTTAAGAGTAAATTCACTATTATTGACAAACCTGGGGCCTGAATTGTGCTTCTTTAAAAAGATAACACTGTAATGCAGTTGGATTTATAAACTGGACCATTGTTTATAAATATCCCAGAATTAAGGAAAGATGGAATAAATATAAAAATGAATAAATAGAGCCATATAAAAGAAATACTTTTCAGGCTGAGCATTAACCATTCAGTGTTATTGTTTTTTTGATGTTACTCTTGGTTTTAATACCCTCAGTATATAAACTGGGCTGTTGTCATGACAATGTCTGACTCCTGTTAGGACATGGGCCTGTGATTGGTCACTTTTTCCACCTTTATAGAATGTGAGAGGAAGGAGTGAGCGTGTGACGGTCCACCTGTCCATCTGTGATCAGATCACGTGGAGAAGAAGTGAAGTTATTCAGCATGGCCTTCATCCTTCACCATGATGCCCATGTACCTATCAGAAACAGTTCATGGGAAGGTTAATAAACAAAACTGCAGTAACAGAGATATAGGATTCCACATAGAATATAACTACTCATTTGGATAATGTGTTAACATTAAAGCATTTAGAAAAATCTTATAGAAAATTCTTTTTAGTAACACTTTACAATAAGGTTGTATTAGTTAATGCATTTACTAACATGAACAAACAAAGACCAATACATATATTACAGTATTTGTTCATGTTATTTAATGAAAATATGGTTGTTCATTGTTAGTTCTCATGGTGCATTAATTTGTTCTCATGCAAGCATGAATTTGGATGTTGTTAATGCATTTGTAAATGTTGAACTATGGTAAATAAATGCTGTACAAGTACTGTTCATAATTAGTTCATGTTAGTAAAGACTTACTAAAAAATCTTTATTGTAAAGTCTGAGCATTTTTTATATTTACCTTTTATTTCATTATTTATTTTACATTATGTAAATAAAATGCACTGATGAAGCACATCATGGTCAAATTAACATGTAAGTGCTGCTGAGCATAAGCATTAACCAGACACAGTTCTGTGTCTATTTATATCTGTTTTATTATTTTGTGCTTATTCATCTATTTTCTACAACTGACAAAGACCAGTTCTGAGCCAATGGAAAAAAAACAAAAACACATATTTATTAGGGACATTTGCAAGTCTATATTTTATTTAGGATTTTATCTATTTATATATATTAGCCATTAAACAGACCATTATGGTGCTTGATGTTGAGGAAAAACGTGCATTTTCATATTATATTATATTATCTTTATTCTTCATATTTTCCTTTTATTTAATTATTTATTTTACATTATGTAAATAAATTGCACTGATGAAGCAAATTATAAACAATATAATATGTAAGTGCTGGGTTTATTGTCATAAACACATAAAACAATGTAGTTTTTTTACCGTTTACTGCTGTTTATTATTCCTGAAAATTAATTAGGCAAATAAATCTGAAGTTTTAAAACTTACGCATTGCAAAACAAAATCAACATGGGCTGAGAATAACTTTACTGGGGATATTTTCATGTGTATTAATAATTATTTTATATTTACAGATTTTTAATTCACAATTTTAAAACGTCCTCATGTTTTCATGGCATTGTAGACCGTGGGAAGTGGAACGCTGATATAAAAAAAATAAAAATAAAAACTACAATGAGAGCAAAATTACCTATTAGTCAGAAAATCACAGGTGGGAATAGAGCTAATGGCCTGATGCACATCCATAGCTGATATCTCTCTCGGAATTCTGTGGAGACAAGAAAACAGGATGAGGAAAGAAAAAAAAAAGCCAGAAAGAAATGTCACGGTACATTTGCTGTCTTAGTTTAATGGGTTATTGACCTCTGCGCATTAAATGAGAGGTCTCAAAGTCTTGTCAGAGCGATGTTTCTGTTAATGTATGCCCCATCGATCAGCTCCTGCTCGACTGATCATTTAAAAACGGTGCTCTATAAAAAGCAGTCACTGAACACTGTCTAAAAGGCTGATGAAATATTGTGCACAGTGTGTATGGGGCATGTGAATGAAAGCAGATGTGCTGAGTAAGTGGAGCAGCATTAAGCCAATCTCCTCTTTCTCTCTCCCAGGACTAAACTCTGCAGCTTCACAACTCACATAAATCGGACTTTCATGAGCTATTCCCAGTGCTCGGATAATTACACACTATCATAAAGAGCTTCCTCCCACAGCCATGATTGAAAATCGTTAGACAACGCTTTATTGCTCAAGAGTTCATCAAAATTGAAGGAGAAATAATGCTACGGGCTCAACCTGAAAATGGAGAGAGCAGAAGTTACCCTTTAACTCGGAATCATGTCGGTCAACGCATGTGTCCTGATTAATCTGGTATTGTCATATGGAGGAACAAACTGACCTGTTTTGTTGGGATTTCCCATGGGCATTGGCCAACGATTCCCTGAGGATTTCACTGGAAAACTGTTCTACAGCCTGTGGAGACATTCAGACATCATTCACAACTTTGATATGTTGCATTATTTATTATAAGTTTGTGTTCAATCCCGGTCAAAAAGAATTAGATTTTTTTTAAAAATATATATTTGATACTGTTCTTTTTCTTACAAGTGTGTGGTGCGCTTATGTCATTTGCTGCTTTAATGCAAGACACATGCCAAAACACATAATATCGCGATTTGACTTTATAAATGTTTTCTTCAGTCTAATGTAAATAAAACCTTCAAAATACACTTTTAAGTGTTTCCTGCGTCACGTTTAATCCATTTGTGTCTTTAAATTTTAAAATGAACTTTTTCTCATGCACTGAGCCATAAATCTCTACTTCAGCAGCACTTACACTAAAACTCACTGTTTTATATGTATTTTTTACATTATATTCTACAAAAACATTTTAAAATATGTATATTTCTGGTTCTTTACAGTATTTTATGAATTACGGAGACCCAAAAATCACCTCTGAAAAAACCTTTGACTCTAATACTTCAAAGAAAACAATTAAACAATAATTTTAAACATGACTTTATCCAATGTCCACTGGCTTATTGGCATATATAATGTAAACATAGCATTTTAGAAAACTTGCTATAAAAATAATATTCTTAATGTAATCAAATCAACTGAATGATAACTATTATTTATTATATTTTTACCATATTCACCTGCACTTTCTTGTCTTAAAAGTTGCCTTGGTTGTCAATAATTTTATTGTTCAGCAGTAATTTAAAAGATGCCATTAATAACCCAGGTGTAGAGTGTGAACTAGTGTTAACGGTTATCATTTTTGATGAAAATGGCTCTACATCAATTTTTCTGTAATTAAATAAAAAAATTATTTACCTTAAGAATCATGGTCTCCAAAACAGGAGCAAAAACGTTCTTCTCCACCTCCACCTGCTGCAGTGTGACACCAGTCTAACACACACACACACACGCTTTGTCACATATAAGACCCATACTAAGGTCTGGTTGCAGTCAGACAGACAGACAGACAGAAGAATGATTTTTCACCTGCTCCGCCGTGTCTCTGATGAGCTGAGTCGATGGGCAGCGACCCATATAGAATTTGGGCTCTTGTTCAGCCTCTTCCTGTTCCTGTTTGATTTTGACCTTCCCGGCATCTAATTCCTTCACACTGATGATGTCAAGGAGTTCATCATCCTCCTCATCGGGCTCCGCTTTCAGGATCCTCTGAAGTTGCTCTAGACGTTGAGAAAGTTCCTCACAGCCTGTCAAAGTCGAGCTGCACTCTAATACACACACAAGCACGCACGCACGCACGCACAAAAACACACACACACACAAAAACACACACACACACACACACACACACA
>CAIGQW010031237.1:0-12087 GCA_903798125.1 Danio choprae
TGTGTATGTATTGAACATTCACAATTTTGGAAACTCCTGTCTAAATCCTATCCTATATCAACTGTTATTTCACCCCAAAAAGAAAAATATATATTCTACGAATCCTCATCGCATTCCTTCATTTTTACATTAAGCAGAATATCTGAATTGCAAATGTGAGATTTGACAGCTGTGGCAGAGGGCACGACTTTTCATGATTATTAACTTATATTTTGGTCTTTTTCCTCTCACAAAGCTACCATGGGGCTTCAGAAGAGTTGGAATAAATAATTCAGAATACAATTTTATCACGTTTGGATCTTTCAGAGCTTCACAATACTTTATGCTGCCAATATATTGTAGTTGTTTATTTTAATTATCCTTGTAGGAAGATTTTTTGTATTTGCGGATGGATAGATGGATGGATACAATGGTGGATGGATGAATGGATGGATACAATGGATAGGATGAATGGATGGATACTGGATACAATGATAGGATAGGACGGATAGGATGGATGGATGGATAAAACGGTCAAAGGATGGATGGATAGAATGGATGGATGGATACAATGGATACGATGAATACAATGAATGGATGGATACAATGGATACGATGAATACAATGAATGGATGGATACAATGGATACGATGAATACAATGAATGGATGGATACAATAGATATGATGGAAGGATATGGAGGATAGGTTGGATAGAATGGATGGATGAATGAATGGTACAATGGATGGATGGATGGATGGATGGATGGATGGATGGATGGATGGATGGATGGATATACAGATATAGAGATGGATGGATGGATGGATGGATGGGTTGGATGGGTTGGATGGGTTGGATGGGTTGGATGGGTTGGATAGGTTGGATAGGATGGAAAGGACGGATGGATGGATGGATGGATGGGTTGGATGGATGGATGGATGGATGGATGGATGGATGGATGGATGGATGGACAGGAGGGATGGGTTGGATGGACAGGAGGGATGGGTTGGATGGATGGATACGATGGATAAAATAGATGTATAAACAGATGTAGGTATAGATGGATGATGTTGGATGGATGGATGGATGGATACAGTTATAGAAGAATGGATAGGTATAGATGGATGGAAAGAATGGATAGTAATAAATGGATGGATGAATCTATAGGTATAGAAGGGTGAATGGATGGATGTATATAGATATAGAAGGATGGATTGATGGATGAATCTATAAATATAGGTATAGAAATATGGATGGATGTATGGATGGATATGGCTATGGAAGGATAGATATTGGTATATAATAGTGCATGGATGGATGGATATTTCTAAAACAATCTATTTATGCATATGCCTAATGTGAATTGTGGAAAAAAATAGAATCAACATTCAAGCTAAATCTCCTTTAGGGTTCTACAAAAGAAAGACAACCTGTTTAAAATGATATGAGGAGAAAGTAAATGTTTTCTAATGCTCATTTGAACCATATCTTTCCAAACACACACAATCCAGTTAAAGCCTGATGCTTTATACTGATCTGGTCCCTCAGTCCCAGCGGTGGACAGCTGTGAGGTAAAAGTAGGGTCATGTTGTCCGTACGTGATCGCTTGCTGCTTGAACCGTTCAGTTCACTGTTAAATCTGGATAGCAGGCACACCGCCGCACGGACCTGTGGGTAATCTCTGCCTTTAACAGAGCAGGCTGACCGAATGAACCATCCTACGATATCCCAGAAGTCCCTTGAGGTGGTTCAGCCGTGGGAGAGGGAAACAAATACAAGGTTTGCGAGTGGACTCTTGAGGGCTGTAAACTTACGATATCAGTACGGTAAGTGTATGTGTGTGTGGGCGCTGTTTGTTTTGTCTAAGTGTATGTGGTCTCTGGAGGGCTTCCTGCTCACAGACCCTCGATGAATAGCAGTCTGATCCAAGCAAAGCTCCAGATCGTAAGATAGGCTATCAGGATGTGTGTACACCTTCGCTGCTTGTGTGTGTTATGAAAGCAGAAACAGCGAAAAGAAGAATTCAAGTAAATCTAATCTGAGCAGTGATGGATCAGCGTCTGCGTGGCAGCTTGAAAGCCATGAGGAAAAATCGATGCCTGAAGTGTAGGCAAAAACAGAGTAATCTCCAATTCTGGAGTGAAAAATTGAATGCGAGGAAAGGAAAAACACAGTTAAAATAAATCACTTAAAGGAAACGTTGACCCATAAAAGATAACGTACCATCAAGTGCTAGAATAAACCTCATTGGTTCTTCTACAATAACAAACACTTTATGAATTTTGGTGTGTTTACTATTTGTGACACGTTATGTTTTTGTCCTCATTTAGACATAAAATGAAGACATAAATAAAATCTGTTCATAATTTTACATACCCTACATCTTCACAAGACTTTAAAGGGATAGCTCACCCAAATAATAAATAACCAAAATTCTCTCAAATGTCACTTTTTCCACCCATCTCTTGTCCCAAGCTCAGTGAGTATGTTTGTTCTACTAAACACACCCAAAAATATATTTTGCAGAATATTGGAGCATGATTCTTGCTTGTGGTAAAAGTGGTCATGGGTTCAGATCCCGGACGAGCCCCCACATTTGTCAAAAACGCCTGAAGCTGTAATAAATGAAAACAGTTGTCTATCTTTTGATTAGTTTCATGACACCAGTGCTAAATGTTTTTTAAAATGGTTCCTGAACCAATACTAATAAATAAATAAATAAATAAATAAATAAATAAATAAATAAAAAGAGCCACAAAATGATGTTGGGTGACATTTAAGAAAGTTTTGTATTGCAAAAATTACAAAAATTTAATTATGACAGATATACCACCTAATCCAACTACAATCATGTGTTGAATAACTTTGTGTAATTTATGAATTAGCTTGCTGTCAGGGCTTTTTTTTTTAGTTTTTTTTTTTAGGAGTGATTGATAAAAATGTCTTCAATCATGAGCTCAGGGATTTAAGTACCAACAAAATGAAGCACTGAAATAAATTACTTAACCCTCACTCGTAAATGCTAATTTTGCATTTAGTTCTAGAATAAATCTCATAGTTTTTCTGCCATAACAAACATGTTTACTATTTGTGATATCCTATATTTGGTTTATCATATAGATGAAAAAATAAATGAATGGATAAATGGATGGACGGATGGATAAAGCCATAACATCTGTTCATCATATTAAGATATTCATTCATTCATTCATTTTCTTTTCGGCTTAGTCCCTTTATTAATCTGGGGTCAAACTTCCAACTTATCCAGCATATGTTTTACGCAGCGGATGCCCTTCCAGCTGCAACCCATCACTGGGAGACATCCATACACACTCATTCGCACACATACACTACGGACAATTTAGCTTACCCAATTCAACTATAGCGCATGTCTTTGGACTTGTGGGGGAAACCGAAGCACCCGGAGGAAACCCACACCAACATGGGAAGAACATGCAAACTCCACGCAGAAATGCCAACTGACCCAGCCAAGACTTGAACCAGCGACCTCCTTGCTGTGAGGCGATCGTGCTACCCACTGCGCCACCGTGAGGCCCCATATTAAGATATCCTACCTCTTATCAAAGTTTAAATGGGTTAGTTTACTCAAAAACTAAAATTGTCAATTATTCACCCTCCACTTGTTTCAAGCCTACGGTGTTTGATTATCTTTTTTCTACTGAACACAAAAATGGTATTATGAAGAATATTAGGGTATGAGTTTTGCTTGGGGTGTAAATGGTAACAGATTTAGATCCTAAACGAACCTCAGGTCCCGGACAAGCCCCCACATATGTCACAACCTGCCAAAAGTTGTTACATATAAAAAGGCTTGTGTATTTTTTGGTTTGTTTCATGACACTAGTGCCAGATCATAACTTTTAAAATCGTAATGCTCCTAAATGATGCTTGAACTAATAATAATATAAAAATGACATTTATTGAGAGAAATAATAAATTGAGCAATTTACCACCTGCAACTACAATAATGCAACGTGTAATTTCTGCAATAACTTGCTGTGTTTGTTATTTCGTTTTTAATAATGATAAATGATAAAAATGTCCAGTACACACTGGCTACATGAGTACTGGTGCTATATTAGAACAAAGCGTCGATATCCAAACATACAGATAAACGGAGAAAACATCAAAATCTTTAGTCATTAACACAAAATAAAAGGAAAGCAAAAACAACTATCAGCTGATTGACATAAACTACACAAGTGATAGTCGCAAAACCAAAAGCCAAACAACGAAAGAGAATCAAACAAAAACAAGCACTAATGATGAACAAAAACCTCACAAACAACTCATTACAGAGGGAGGAAGTGATGGTGCAAGTTCTATTGATGGGACAAAATGAAAACAAATCTTAACATCAGCAGCAAACAGCACCTATATTCACTACACTGAAGAAAAACAAACGATTAATTGGATTTACTACATTTTTTAAGGTGGTTGCAAACTATTTATGAATTAAACAAACAAGTTACGTTAAATTTAGTTTGCTTGTTTAAACTGTAAATGTAATGCATATGTGAAACCCGCAATCCGCGGCAAAACAATCAGTCCAAGACTGCCTGAATGAGTTGGTCTCGGCTCGATTGAAACGAACTCTGAAGCGGATCGATTGTAGTGAGAAAGCAATATGACTCAATGAATTAACGAACCAGGCTATATCACAGTGTATTATGAATATGTAATAGCCATATGTACAGCTATATGAAAAGATAATTATTTTTCCAGAGATGGGTTGCAGCTGGAAGGGCATCCGCTGCGTAAAACATATGCTGGATAAGTTGGCGGTTCATTCCGCTGTGGCGACCCCAGATTAATAAAGGGACTAAGCCGAAATGAAAATGAATGAATGAATGAATAGCTGCATTCTTACCGGTAAATGTGCGCTTTATGTCGAATACGAAAGTGAAAGCATGCTGAAACATTAACGAGAGCTGTTTATCCGTTAGTAAAATTGACCAAAATTACCATCTGGTATTTTTTCCATATTTTAATCTTATAATATTTTGTATTATGCCTATTGTTTTGTTCGTTTCTGCACTGACACCTCGAAAGACGATCAACATTGATCTGCTTCATGATCTGACTACAGTCTCAGTCCATGTTATTTATCTCTATAATTTAAGCCTATAATGCAGAATTCTAGACGTTTTTTTTTTTTTTATTACATTTTTTATAGATTTATTGATTCAATAGATCGATTTTTATAACCCTTGACAACTAAAATTATATTTGGTGATGATGTCTGTGGGTGTCAAAATTAAAGCGCACCTTTTGCTTATAGTGTCTTTTTTCTCATCATCATAAATTAAAATAACGACATATGACAGCTGAGTGGAATCCGTGGGACACTGAAAAATAAACCGTGAAACTCTGATCAACGTGACGAGAGTTTTCTCTCACGTGACTATTTTATTTACCCATTTAGAAACTTTGCCATGTGAAAGTGAACCGCACAAAGAACAAAAATAAACATTGTAACAATTGTAATCGCTGTTTCGGAACAAAACAATCGATCTACAGGTGTGAAAGCACCCTAAATGTAAATTCTGTCAAAAAAAAATTATTAATTAATTAAAAAAATAAAAATTAAATCCGATAAATCTTTTTTTTCAGTGTAGTGTGGATCCTAGTAAAACCTTTTGTGGTCAAAAAGTCTCCAGAAAGATGTTAATCACTTCAAGCGGTAAATGTGTTAATTTATTGAAAAGATCAGGTACAAAAGAAACTAACAATCTAGATCAATTACAGTCTGCTTCTCACACAAAGTTATTGTTTGACTTTAAATGGCTTGTGATACTGTGTATCAATCATATGGGCCTTTTATGATGCTTTTCCATGATTTTAAGCTTTGGAAACGTTAGTCTTTGCATTTAAAGCAGCGACCAGCCACATCAATCAACATGTGTTCTCTATAGGAAGACAGTAGGAAAGGCATTTATTTATTTGTTTGTGTATTTAGCAGGGACAATACACTTGACATTGTTATACAAAGACAACCGAAGCAGCCTACATAGGGCATATAGCATGAAGCTAATTTCCCTGGAAATTATAATCACTGGTTAGGCTTTACATAAAACAATAAAAAATAATAATAATAAAATAAAAAATAAAAAAAATCAACAGATAAAAACAATACAACAAACATGTACAGTATATATAGAGCCACAAACATAAAATGTAAGTCAATCTTCGTACTAAAGAAAAATGTAAATCTGACAAAGATGAATGGATAATACTCAATGTTTACATTGCTGTAAAGATTTCAACCATTCTTTCAGCTTTACAGAAAAAAAAACTGTGAGTTCTGATTGTAACTTTAAATCAACAGGCATGGCATTCCATAGACGTGAACCTTTCACTGAAAAGGATGACTGACCCACAGTGGTTCTGCAACTGCGGATTCTACAATTCCCACACTGCCCCTCTAGTCTTTGCCCCATCACTGAGTCTTTGCCCCAAACTGAGTTGATGTATCAACTCACAGACTACCCTAGGGGCAAGACCATGTGTACACTCATAATACCTTTACACAACATAAAAGTGAGTGTATGATGATGACAGATTTTGGGGTGAACTATCCCTTTAAATGTTTAGTGAATTTATTTTATAAAACAACGAGCAAATGTTAAAAGCAATCGTGAAAAGCCATCCGACTCGAGCAATTCCACTCGACTAGAATTAATGCCACTCTTACAAAATAACGCCTCTCGCATGATTCGTATTTGTTAAACGCAAGATTAATGTGAGCCGAAGCCCGCAGGATGAATGTAGCTTTCAATGCAACATCACGATTCAATTAATGATTTTAAGAAAACAAGATAAAACGCAGAAGCACGGCCCTGTGGTGGTGGTGGTGGTGGTAAATCAAAATCTATCCCTCCAGAACAGCGCAATTTCTATTTGGTGACACATCTGTCTTTTTTTTTTTTTTCACAGCAATTTCATATCTCCGCATTTAATTATACACACTGTCATTTGGCTGCATCAGTCTGAATTGTTCTTTGCGGTAATTTAAAGAGATGATAATGACTGTCAGACACAGAAGAAAACAACCGCCCTCTTGTTTATTCTTTACACTTTTAAAAGACATGCATTAAAATTGGGCCCTTTCAGCTTCTTTAATAACCATCTTTAGTCTTATTGTACATCTTTAATTTACTCTAAAAGGGAAAGAATTGTGTAATTTGTATTACGCTGTAAAAAATGCTGGATTCCACACAATACCTTCATGTCGTCCCAATGAAAATCGTTTATTCATTCACTCATTTTACTTCAGCTTAGTCCCTTTATTCATCAGGAGTTGCCACAGCGGAATGAACTGCCAACTTATCCAGCATATGTTTTACACAACAGATGCCCTTTCAGCTGCAACCCAGTACTAGAAAACATCCATACACACTCATTCACACACATACACTACGGCCAACTTAGTTTATTTAATTCACCTATAGCGCATGTCTTTGGACAGTGAGGGATACTGGAGCACCTGGAGGAAACCCATGGCAACACAGGGAGAACATGCAAACACCACACAGAAATGCCAACTGACCCAGCCTGGACTCAAACCAGTGACTTTCTTACTGTGAGGCGACAGTGCTAACCACTGAGCCAGCATGTCAGCTGGAAATAAGTTAACAACAAAACAACATTTTAAGCACGCACGCACGCACACACACACACAATCCAAAAGTAACGAGAAAGAAAAATGGTACAGTGTTCAATATTTGTTTTTTTCATATACAAACACATGAAATCAGTCATGTTATAATCACTGATGGGAATAACGGCGCTATAAATATACAGCGTTGCTAATAGCAATACTTTTTTCAGTAGAGAGTAACCAAACGATTTACTGTTTCCCCCATTACAACGCCGTTACCGTTACTGACAATAAAATGTGTGTTACTATAATTGAACACTGAAGCGGTTTTCATGTGAGCAGCGTCTCTCTCAGCCATAGGACCTCTCTTTCTCTGGGGTGTGTGTGTGTGTGTGTGTGTGTGTGTGTGTGTGTGTGTGTGTGTGTGTTCGGGGCTGGGGCGGGTGATGATTGGTGTATCTGTGAATGTGATGTAACTGAGTATGTGATGGCTCAGTGGTTAGCACTGTCACGTCAAGAAGGCCGCTGATTCGAGTCCCAGCTGGGCCAGTTGGCATTTCTGTGTGGAGTTTGCATGTTCTCCCCGTGTTGCCGTGGGTTTCCTCTGGGTGCTCCGGTTTCCCCCACAGTCCAAACACATTCAATATAGGTGAATTGGATTAACTAAATTGGCTGTTGACTGTGAGCATCCATGGGTGTTTCCCAGTACCGGGTTGTGGCTGGAAGGCCATCTTCTGTGAAAAACATATGCTGGATTAGTTGGCGGTTCATTCCGCAGTGGTAACCCCTGATAAATAAAAGACTAAGCTAAAGGAAAATTAATGAATGAATGAGTTTTTTTGTTTTGTTATATGCATGTATGCATATTATGTTATATGTTATAAGTTCATTGTTTTTTTTTTTGTTTGTTTTTTTATACATATATTTAATGTAATGTAGTCTTGATGGATTATTTTGTCATTTAAATTATTTTTAAATAATTTAAAGCAAAATTTACATCACATTTCAGATCATTATCAGTCATTTTTGGAGGGTGATGTTCTATTGGTTTTATTCATTTGTATAGTACTTTTAGTTATTTTAATTAATAAATAAAATACATCACAAAAATGTTATATGTTATATTAGAATGTATATATTTTTGTATTGTTTATTTCATATAGATTTGTACTTTCTTATTTCATTAAATTTAATAGAAATGGATTTTAAATTATTATTATTATTATTATTATTATTATTATTATTATTCATTCATTCATTTTCATTTCGGCTTAGTCCCTTTATTAATCTGGGGTCGCCACAGCGGAATGAACCACCAACTTATCCAGCATATGTTTTATGCCCTTCCAGCCGCAACCCATCACTGGGAAACATCCACACACACCCATTCACACTCATACATTACGGACAATTTAGCTTACCCAATTCACCTATACCGCATGTCTTTGGACTTGTGGGGGAAACCGGAGCACCCGGAGGAAACCCACGCCAACACAGGGAGAACATGCAAACTCCACACAGAAACGCCAACTGACCCAGCCGAGGCTCGAACCAGCGACCTTCTTGCTGTGAGGCGAATGTGCTACCCACTGCGCCACTGTGAGGTTATTATTATTATTATTATTATTATTAATTTTATGTTTTTAATCAATTCATTAGTATTGAATTTATTTAACTACATGCTATTACAGTTAAGAGCATTTCAAAAGCGAATTTTGTCTTTAAGCTTTAAGTGCAAACACAGGCAGAAGAAGTTTATCATGGCGGACCGCAACAAAGAGGGATGAGACCGAGAAGAGAGAAGAATAGAGAAAGAAAAAAAGAGAGAGAGGTATGACTAGTGTGGATGGGGTTTTAATGTAACAGAGCTGGCATGATGAATGAGTTTACAGAGATCCTGGGCACAAATGAAAGCCCTTTTTTTCTCCTTCTGACTGCCAAAGCAACTCCCCACCCCTCCAGCCCCACACCTCTGTAATGATGATTTATCTGTATTAGATGGACCCATCCAATCTGGCACACCGCTGCCATTAATACAGCAGGGCGCTGTGCCCGCCTCAGCCTGGTCTGGGGACGCTTGTCTCTCTGTCTGCCGAAATGACCACAATCACTCAAAGCAGACTCACGCCACGGGCTACGCCACTGCCAGCTCATATATCACATCGCCAACTGTGTTATACCATCAGAGATTTGCACATAATATCAGACGCATGCATGCACGGACATGAGCACTCGCATCTGCGCTAATACAGTCACAATCACTATAGGGATTCGGCATAATGCGAGGTTGTCTTCGATTTAATGACACATTATTTCTTATTTTATGACAAAGGAATGAAAATGCAAGTATACAGTTGAAGTCAGAATTATTAGCCCCCCTGTATATTTTTTCCTCAATTTCTGTTTAAAGGGAAGAATATTTTTTCAACACATTTCTAAACATAATAGTTTCAACATGATTAATTTCTAATAACCGATTTTTTTAAATCTTTGCCATAATGACAGCACATAATATTTTACTAGATATTTTTTAAGATACTAGTATTCAACTTCAAGTGACATTTAAAGGCTTAATTAGGTTAACTAGGCAAGTTAGGGTGATTAGGCAAGTCATTGTATAATGATGGTTTGTTCTGTAGACAATTAAAAACAAATATTGCTTATGGGGGCTAATAGCATTGACCTTAAAATGGTTTTAAAATTGCTTTTATTCTAGCCGAAATAAAACAAATAAGACTTTCCCTGGAAGAAAAAAGATTATAGGAAATACTGTGAGAAATTTCCTTGCTCTGTTAAACACAATTTGGGAAATATTTGAAAAAGAAAAAAACGAATCACCGGTCGTTTTACGCTACAAAGCAATGATGAAGTAATGACAATCCTCCCGTGTTGGGACTCAGCATATCAAAATCTATAGCCAGCCATCATAATTTCAGTCAATCAAAACATCACCATGAACTGAATAGTTTCTTACAAATAAGCAACCCAAATGAAGCATGAGTCACTTACTATTTAAATGAAGGTTTTCTGATATAAAAATAAACGTACGTTTCGCCAGATCCTCTCATTTAAGCCCTCGAGTCATCCACGCTGCAGCATTAATCAGTTGTCAATGATCAGTTTACCGGTTCTCAAATCTGATTTTAGTGTATAACTGAATAATTGGGAAATTGGTTTATTTCGAGTCAAAGGGGGTATCAGGCATATTAAAAGGGAAGTAATTTGTGGATAAGTGCTTACTGGAGATGCAAACACTTTCAAACGAATCAGTTCGGTTTTGATGAACTGGTTCGATTGGTTCATTTCGAAGATCCGGTTAAAATGAACGATTCGTTCGTGATCGGCCATCACTACTCTCAATGCTTTCTCCAAATGCAAATGTACTGAAAGTGCTCCCAACATGCCAGTGGAAACACATCGTAAGTGTTATTGCAGATTAACATGGACAGAAACACACAAGTATAAACGCTCAGCATCGGCTACATGATAGGTATGAGGCATGGGGAACAGCAATCATTCGACGCAGAATGATAAATCAGGATTTCCTCTGAACGCACACACACACATACAAAACACACACAACAGCAAACCCCCTCCACAAGACTGGAGGCGCACACAAAATAAACAGCAAGAAAGTGGTCGACAGAAATGGCAATTTGAGAATTCGCAATCTCAGACTGTCTATAAACTGGTGATGAAGCCATTAAAGCTGTCCAGTGTGTAGGACAAAAGTAAAATTGTTTTGAAGCCCTCTGGCTCGGACTGTAATGATCACGCTCATAAACTCTTGGACCGTGCGCTTTCATCAGCTCGGATCTCAGAACTAGAGTCAACTGCGATTTACAGGTCCCACTCAGACATGCGAAGGGTCGCAAATATATCAGAGAGAAAGATGTGGAAAGACATTCTCGGCTTTTACAGATTTAATTTGGAGGCCTTCATTATCCAGCGCAGCTCGTGCTACACCGCGGAGGAAATTTCCCCTCGGGGATCAATAAAGTATTTCGAACTGTTATAGGCCAGAACTGGACCTGTTGTCAACCCAACACATTAATCTCCCAACACAGTCGGAGAGGACAGAACATTAAGCACATGGATTGAGCTGCCCGCGCACTTCCATTTGAGTGCATAGTTAAAACCTGTGAAAGATGAAAGGCCAAATATGGGCACAACATGACTTATTTATTGAGCTTAGAAAGCGATTTTAAAGCTGAGCTACGAGCTACTCTGAATTAGTTACAGTCCACATGATGTGTGGAAAACTAGATCGATAAACAATACAAAATACTCGTAAGAAGAGACTAACTTTTTTGATGTTTTGTTGCTTAGTTTCACAGCTTGATTTAATAGGCGAGTGACTTCTCACTAAACATTAGAACAATACTTGTTAGGTCTAAAATAAAATAAAATAAAATAAAATAAAATAAATAAATAAATAAATAAAGAAAGAAAGAAAGAAAGAAAGAAAGAAAGAAAGAAAGAAAGAAA
>CAIGQW010031242.1:0-10416 GCA_903798125.1 Danio choprae
GTGTGTGTGTGTGTGTGTGTGTGTGTGTGTCGTCATGTCGAAATGGTCGTCGATCTTTATCTGATCTGTATTCGTCAATATAACGACTGATCTTGTTTTTGTTATGTTTGCTTGTTTGTTTATCTCTGAAACAGAGCCTAGAACAGACATGACAGATAAAATATATATTGCAGATAAATATACAGTAGAGGGCTGAACGGTGTTGCAGTGGGTAGCACGATCGCCTCACAGCAAAAAGGTCGCTGGTTCGAGCTGGGTCAGTTGGCGTTTCTGTGTGGAGTTTGCATGTTCTCCCCGTGTTGGCGTGGGTTTCCTCCAGGTGCTCCGGTTTCCCCCACAAGTACAAAGACATGCGCTATAGGTGAATTGGGTAAGCTAAATTGTCCGTAGTGTGTGTGAATGTGTGTGTGCATGTTTCCCAGTGATGGGTTGCAGCTGAAAGGGCATCCACTGCGTAAAACATATGCTGGATAAGTTGGCGGTTCATTCCACTGTGGCAACCCCAGATTAATAAAGGGACTAAGCCGAAAAGAGAATGAATAAATATACAGTAGAATAGTGTAAATATTAGTAAGTAATATACAAGTAAATTAATAGTAATGAAATTAATACACAATTTTACTAATATTAATGAAGGAGGGAATACAACTGATGAAGTCTTCAATCACCCACAACAACCATTTCCATAATGTGAACAGCTTCAGTTTATGAATGGATAATGTTTAGAAGGGATACAGCTCAGGATACGCACATCAATATAGCTTTTGTTTTGTTGCAGTTTAACAGCCTTTGAGCAGCATTTGTGGATCTCTGCAGCCATCTGCTGGACAATTCATGAAGGTTTTGTTTCCCCCAGAATAAAAATATACAATTAATGTGCCCATGTACATTTAAACAAAGTTAAATGTGTTACAAAATAAATGTTAAAAAGTTACAAATGTCCCTTAATAATAAAAACAACATGTATACAATAGAAATGATTATATAAATAATGAAAGACCAGAAAAATCTAAATAAAAGTACTAAATAGTGAAGGTCCTTATACCTTTTTCAAATATTCCATCATTATAATTATTACTATTATTTTTCTGTAATTTTTCCTAAATGTTAATTTTTCTATAATTACTATAATTTTTCCTTAATGCAGCTTCTTATTGAAATAATCTTATGAAAGTGAAATGTGGTCAAAAACGCAGTCAACTACTCTTTGTTGAGTGTAGTATAGTACAGTTGTGTTATTTGTCTGTAAAATGGTGTTGTGTGAAGAATTTACCTCCAACTATCTCCAACACACTTTCCTGGAAGTTTCTATATCTTGTTTAGCGGCTTCAGAAGTGTTTAGTTGGAGATAAACTGGCCCTCAGGAAAATAATTTTGTCAACATTGACCAACGACATCAACTGTTTCATTGCTAAACTATCATTCATAAATCCTCTCCTGAAGCCCAAATGGGATCATAAAGCGTACTTCCTAGGTACATCCAGGTACTTCCTGTTTTAATGATTACTAAAGAATTCAGAGATATGACTGGATTAGTCTGGATTCAGGGATGTGCAGAGACATTTTGAAGTGCAGGGGCTCAAGTAGGAAAAAAGGGGCACTTTTCTTATTTATATTCTATAAGGAAGGTTGTGTCGGTGCCCTTGGCAAAGGTAACATGCATTTATGTAATGGCACCATTAATGCTGAAAAGTACATAGAGATTTTTGGAGATCTTTTCCAGGGACACCCATGCATATTTTAGAAAGACAATGCAAAACCACATTCTGCACATATTACAAAGGAGGAAGAGGATACAGGTACTTGACTGGCCTGCCTGCAGTCCCGACCTGTCTCTAATAGAGAATGTGTGGTGCATTTTGAAGCGCAAAATGTGACAACGAAGACTCCGTACTGTTGTCCACCTTAAGACTTGTTTGCAGGAAGAATGGGACAAAATTACACCTGAAACATTTCATCACTTGGTGTCTTCAGTCCCTAAACATCTTTTAAGTATTGTGAAAAGGAATGGCAGCATTACAAAGTGGTAAATGCTTTATTGTTCCAACTTTTTTTGAGCTTCTCAGCACACAGTCAATCCCACAATGATAGACAAACGACAATGACTTTTATTTGGTATTAATGCATGATAGAATATTACATATTCTTACATATTATTGCTATCTATTTTTCCATATATTTGTGCTTTGGTGCTCCTTCAAGACTGGCTGAACTGTGCAGCATTCTGAAAACATCTTCTTTCAACTTCGTCTTTGCCCAGCTCCCAAAGATAGCAGAGATGCTGCACACATTTCTTGGAAGCCATCCTCACATACTCCTCATTCTCCGGCTGCTGGATCACAGTATAGCGGGCTATAACAAGAGACTGGCAGAACCGACACAGAACCAGCCAGTAGAGCGAGTCTCTTTCTGCCTCATTGAGAGGAAAAACACTTTCCCATCCCGCCACCACTGGCCCTCCGACATCTAATGGATTGGGACTCTCAGTCATCATGTACCTGATAGTGATAGCCAGCTCGAATATGAAATACCCACAGCTCATGTCTGCAAAATCAAGAATTCCAGAGATTGCATATTTTGAGGGTCCATCAGGTTTTGCCAAGAGATTACGGTCATTTAAGTCTCCGTGGTTGATGCCTGCAATGCAATCAAAACAAATAATAAAACCTGTTGTCTTTGAAATCGAATTACAACCCCAAATCAGAAAAAGTTGGGACAGTATGGAAAGCGCAAATAAAAAAAGAAAGTAGTGATTTCCAAACTTACTTTGAATTATATTTCATTGCAGACAATATGAACACAACATATTTCATGTTTTGTCTGGTCAACTTTTTCATTTGTAAATATACATCCTTTCCTGTTGGGACAGGAGCAATTTAGGGCAGTAATCATGTAAATTTGGTTAAATATTGATGTGATGTGAAACAGGTGATGTCAACAGGTGATTGTAATTATGATTTGGTACAAAAGCAGCATCCAAGAAAGGTCTAGTCCTTTAGGAGCAAAGATGGGCCGAGGATCGCCAGTTTGACAACAGATACATGAGAAAATTATTGAAATGTTTAAAAACAATGTTCCTCAAAGAAAGATAGGAAGACGTGGATATTTCACCTTCAACAGTGCAGAAGATCATTAAAAGATTCAAGGAATCTGGAGGAATTTCAGTGCGAAAAGGACAAGGGTGTGAGCCTAAACTGAAGAACCATGATCTCTGATCCCTCAGGCGGCACTGCATCAAGAATCATCATTCATCTATAAGCGATATCACCACATGGGCTCAGGACTACTTTGGCAAACCTTTGTCAAATAACATATTACATAGTTACATCCACAAATGCCATTGAAAACTGTACTGTGCCAAAAGGAAGCCCTATGTTAACAGTGTCCAGAAGCCACTTCTCTGGTCTCGGAGGCATCTGGGATGGATCATCACACAGTGGAAACATGCACTGTGGTCAGATGAATCAGTATTCCAGTTTTTTTTTTTTGGATAGAAATGGACGGTCTGTGCACCGGACCAAAGAAGAAAAGGATCATCCAGACTGTTACCAGCAACAAGTCCAAAAGCCAGGGTCTGTCATGGTATGGGGTTGTGTCCGTGCCCCTGGCAAAGCTAACTTGCACTTCTGTGATGCACCATTAATGCTGAAAAGTACAGAGAGATTTTGGAGCACAATATGCTGCCTTCTTTTCTGGGGACGCCCATGCATATTCCAACAAGACAATGCAAAATTACATTCTGCACACATTACAAAGTCCTGGCTGCAAAGGAAGAGGATACAGGTACTTGACTGGCCTGCCTTCAGTCCCGAGCTGTCCCCAATAGAGAATGTGTGGTGCATTTTGAAGAATGAAATGCAACAACGTAGATCCCGTACTGTTGCCCACCTTAAGACTTGTTTGCAGGAAGAATGGGACAAAATTACATCTGAAACACTTCATCACTTGGTGTCTTCAGTCCCTAAAAGTCTTTTAAGTGTTGTGAAAAGGAATGGCAGCATTACAAACTGGTAAATGCTTTACTGTTCACACTTTTTTTGTGAAAAAAGGGAATACGTGTTTATTTGAAAATCATTAGGAACACATTAAATAATGTTTGTTGAAATACAAGTCAAAGTACATTTAGAAATCACAACTTTTATTTGCGCTTTTCATTCTGTCCCAACTTTTTCTGATTTGGGGTTGTAAAAAAAACTAAATAACAACTTACACTTGCGAAACCGTGGTAGTTTTGGCCTGACTTGGCCCTGGTACTGCTCCATAACAGCTCTAACAACCTTTTGTACTGGATCCCCATCCATCACATGAATATATTGGTTTAGGAGTGGAATGCTGGCGAGACTCCAAATAAAATTCTCTCTCTGAAGGACACTTATGTTTGGGTGCTCCATCTTTGCAAGAAACAGTGAGAAAACAAACAAATGCCTAAGTACAGGATATAAAATGGGAAACAATAAATACCAATAATGATGATGAATAATGAATACAAATAATGATGAAATGCAATAAGAGATCTTACTTGCATTAAAACTGTATCCAATGTGGCGGCCATTTTCCCAATGTCGTACAGAATCTGAGTGTTGATGGAAATTTTGGATATGGTAGTGCCAGGCATGTAGGTAAGCAAGCGAACTAAATATGTCTGTGTGCCAAAACCACAATCTGCAATACAATCAATCAATTAAACTCTTTGACCTACAATTACTATGTGTTGTGTTTACAATTTGCAGTATTCCTACCAATTTCCTCCAGGCTCATCAGTTGTCCAGTCAGTGTGGGTAAAGCGGTCTGTGCAGGAAGGCCTCTTTGGTTTAAGAAGGTCATAGAGTAAGTCTGCACCTTAATGACTGCAATGTCTTGACTGTCTGCAGAGTTCATTGCTTTTAAGACATATTCTCCACCCTCAGTGGAGGCCACATAAAAGTTCTGATCAATATAGCTTGGTAATGGTCGAATGACAGATGCGGTCAACCCATAGAGCCGCTTGAGAATGTCTGTAACCTGTGAATGGCTGAGATTTGGCTTTGATTCTTTTGTTGACATGGCTGAGGAAGAAAACACTATTATATTATAATAGTATTATAATAGTATATTGACAAATAATGTCTTAAAGTCCGCATGAACTGGAAGCTGCAACAGTTTTTTTTTTATTCATATTGTGAGGCAGTTCCTAGAGAAACGAAATATTAAATGAGCAAACAGTGGGTGTGGCTTGTTTTCTCTACTGTGAGCTGTGTGTTTCATCAGTTGTACATGTGTAATTCAGTTGAGCTTGATTGCTACGATAAACAGAAATTAATGATAGAAAATTAATAACGTAGGCTACATGTCGTTTTTTTAAAATAAGTAAAATGTTCATAAATGTCTCTGCTATACATTTAGATTGTAGGTTTTATATAGTTTTATTATTATTTATGAATGAAAAAATACAACCACAATCAGGAGATCAATATAAGAGAGGGAAAAATACAAGTTACATTAACTGCAGAGAGACAAAATACTAACAAAACAAAGAAAGGGCTAAGTAAAAAGGGTAACACTTTACAATAACAGTACATGAATAATGATGTACTAATATGTAAATTAAACATTACTGTCTTATGAATTAATGATGAGTTAAGGCGCGCGCTGATCATGAATTAACTTTAACTACAACATGAGTCACATGGGGCAGCACGGTGGCAAGGTGGGTAGCACAGTCACAGCAAGAAGGTCGCTGGTTCGAGCCCCGGCTGGGTCAGTTGGCGTTTCTGTGTGGAGTTTGCACGTTCTCCCCGTGTTTGCGTGGGATTCCTCCGGGTGCTCCCCCACAGTCCAAAGACATGCAGTATAGGTGAATTGGGTAAGCCAAATTGTCTGTAGTGTATGAGTGGGAATGGGTGTGTGTGGATGTTTCCCAGTGATGGGTTGCAGCTGGAAGGGCATCCACTGCATAAAACATATGCTGGATAAGTTGGTGGTTCATACCCCTGTGGCGACCCCAGATTAATAAAGGGACTAAGCCGAAAAGAAAATGAATGAATGAGTCACATGAGTTCATGTGTGAATAACGACTACCTTAATTACTTGTTAGTTCATGTTGTTAATTAATGTATTAATTAACATTTACGTTTAAGATAAATGTAGCCAACATGAACTCATGAGCTGTTAATGTATTATTATGTTGTGACTTTACTTGAGGGGCACATCGCCATTAACTCGTCCTTAACTACTCATGAACTCCTGTGTTTAAACTGTTCATGTTGATGTTGACTGAACACTTTTCTATTGTTATTCAGTGTGAACGCACTAGACGGACGTACATAAGGAGTTCATGAGTAGTTCAGAATGGATTCATGATGATGTGCCCCTACAAGTAAAGTCACGATATAATTATACATTAACAAATCATGAGTTCATAATGGTTAAATTAAGCATAAACTAATGTGTTAATTAATACATTAATTAAAAAACAATCATGTACTAACAAGTAATTAATGTAGCCGTTATTCACACATGAACTCATGTGACTCATGTCGTAGTTAAAGTTAGTTTATGATTAGTGAATGCATTAATTCAACATTAGTTCATAATAAAGTAATGTTAACTTTACATATTAATACATCATTATTCATCTACTGTTATTGTAAAGTGTTATCGTAAAAAGCTAAAGCTGTCTAAATCAGAGTCAATAGTAAATAGACAACAGTTTTTCATATAGTACCAAAAATCGGACACATTCTTTGTTGTTACACATACGGAAAGATTTGTGGAGTGAGTCAACTTCAATCAGAAAATGCCGTAAAGTAGGGATTGAAGCCGTGCATTTAGTTTTATATCGTCGTTTATATTGTCAGTTAATTACTCTTTTGTTTACATTTTCACACAGGAAATATGCTTCCGGAACGAGCTATAGTGACGATTACTTTCTACAAAATAATAATAATAACAGTGTAAAAACGACATAACTGTTTGAAACAGAGCTCAAAGTAACAGTACCGGGCAGTGATATCAGGTTCTGCTGCTGGACTGGTCAGAAATCAGTCAAAGCTCGTTCAGTTGCCGGAAAAAAGCAAAAGCTGTTGATCAGGATATTTGTGGTTGAGCCGGTTTAATGTCAGTGTTCCTGTTTAAGCTTTGAAAACGGTTAACTGTTAACGGTTAACTACTGAGCATGCGCACATCAATATAGAGTATTATTGTGACACGTTTTTATTTTTACATTACCGCATTAAGGGTTGGTTTTCACATTACTTTAAGGGTAAGTTCCCAGATAGCACACATGTCACAGAGACGTCTGCTGGACATCCGCGTTTTCATCTGGGAGACGTCTTATTTAGGGCGTTTGCTCATCAGGAAAACGTCATATAGACGTCCATGTCAGACATTCAAACAACATCTATGCGATGCATCGTAGATGTTCATTATTATAATGTTAGGTCTGTGAGACATCTTATTTATGTAGCATAGACGCCGTTTTTTATTTTGACATTCCCTCATCTATACTGCTATAAACAACAGTAACAGTTACACTGATTATACATCCGTCTACACAAATATGATAAGCTCAAGTATTTTCCACTCAAAAATAATACAACAGCTGAAGAATCATTTGTAGAATTTTATGATATTATATATAATTTCATTCATTTTCATTTCGGCTTAGCCCCTTTATTAATCTGGGGTCGCCACAGCGCAACGTTCGATGGAATGCAGATGCAGATTGTTTAGCAGATGTTACGATCTTTCAAAGACGTCTCCGCGGCGTACGTGTGCTATCTGGGTTCAGGGTCGGAGTAGATGTAGACGTTTAATAAAACACAACTGAATGGGTAATTTATTAAATAGAAGAAAAACACTGTCATTTAACTTTCTGTTGTATCTCGTCATATTAATGACTATATCTATAAAAACATTCATTTATTAATTTTCTTTTCAGCTTAGTCCCTTTATTAATCTGGGGTCGCCACAGCAGAATGAACCGCCAACTTATCCAGCATATGTTTTACACAGCAGATGCCCTTCCAGCTGCAACCCATCACTGGGAAACATCCATACACACTCATTCACACACATACACTACGGACTATTTAGCTTACCCAATTCACCTATACTGCATGTCTTTGGACTTGTGGAGGAAACCAGAGCACCCGGAGGAAACCCACGTGAACACAGGGAGAACATGCAAACTCCACACAGAAACGCCAACTGACCCAGCCGGGGCTCGAACCAGCGACCTTCTTGCTGTGAGGCGACTGTGCTACCCACTGCGCCACTGTGAGGCCCTCTATAAAAATAATATGCATTTATTTTTGAAGCAGTTCCCAGTTTAAAATTTATAGTTTATTTATTTATGCATTTATTCATCCAGGCAGCAACTTGTTCCGTCTTTATCTGAGATTTGCTGTTGCTCAGATTTAATCGGTCTTAAACTTCAGTTCATAACAACAAACAAACGGCTCCTACATGGCTAATTACAGCAGAAATACCCAGAAGTACTTTAACAACAAATAGGGTTTTCAATAGAAAGAAATCCATTGCTTATTTGACTGCAGACTTGCTCAGGCAAGCTGAGATACGCAGTCTCAGACAAGCAATGTCAGACAATGCACTCAATGAATGAAGCCAGGGATTTGTAAAATGATCTTTCACCTGTAGTAGACTTAGTGAGAATTTTGCAGTGGGCTAAAAGCTATTTCAGAAGAACCACACTATAGTAAAGTGTATGAAATATGATGGTGGCAGTTCATTCCGCTTAATTAATCGTTATATTAATAAAGGGACAAAGCCAAAAAGGAAATGAATGAATGGTGTTTACAACTCTTTGTTAATGAAGGCTACAGCATAGGCCTATTAAGCATGACTGTTTCTGCAGACTTTGTACCCTATGCTTTGGCCACAGATAATTTTGTTATAATTTTGTAATTAATACCTAAAATATATCATTCATTCATTCATTCATTCATTTTCTTTTCGGCTTAGTCCCTTTATTAATCTGGGGTCGCCACAGAAGAATGAACCGCCAACTTATCCAGCATATGTTTTACGCAGCGGATGCCCTTCCAGCTGCAACCCATCACTGGGAAACATCCGTACACACTCATTCACACACATACACTATGGAAAATTTAGCTTACCCAATTCACCTATACCGCATGTCTTTGGACTTGTGGGGGAAACCGGAGCACCCGGAGGAAACCCACGCCAACACGGGGAGAACATGCAAACTCCACACAGAAATGCCAACTGACCCAGCTGAGGCTCGAACCAGCGACCTTCTTCCTGTGAGGCGAACGTGCTACCCACTGCACCACCGTGAAGCCTAAAATATATTATACAGAAGGCAAAAAAGTATGTGAGCTAATATATCCGAATTCTTAGTATTCATTAAAACAGTACAAGTGCCTGGATGATTGTCTTCCTGTGAGATTCTGAAGCACATATAATGAACGCTTTATGATCTCATTTGGGCTTCAGGAGAAGATTTATGAATGATAATTTTGCAATGAAGCATTTGATGCCGAGAGTCAATGGTGGGAAAAGTATTTTCCTGAGGGCCAGTTTATCTCCAGTTCTACAGTTAAACACTTCTGATTCATCTAAACAGTTGATAGAAACTTCCAGGAAAGTGTGTTGGAGATTAATGTTGGAGGAAAATTCTTCACACAACAGTATTTTAAGGACAAATAACACAACTGTACTATACTACACTCAACAAAGTGGAGTAGTTGACTACGTTTTTGACCAAATTTCACTTTTATAAGATTATTACAATAAGAAGCTGCATTAAGGTCAGAAAATAATAAAACTAAATGTTTATAATTATTAAATGTTTAAAAAAAGAAAGGATATGGGGACCTTAAAATGTGTAGTACTTTTATTAGGATTTTTCTGGTCTTGACATTATTTTTTATATTCATTTTTAATCTATTTATCTTGTTGTTTGTATTAAGGACATTTTTTACATTTATTTTGTTACACATTTATCTTTTTAGTGTACGTGGGCACAATGTATGTTTTTATTATGGGGAAACAAAAACCTTTCATGAATTGTCCAGCAGATGGCTGCAGAGATCCACAAATGCTGCTCAAAGGCTGTTAAACTGAAAGAAAAGACAAAAATCCTGCTATATTGATCTGTGTATCCACAGCTTTATCCCTTCTAGACGTTACCCATACATAAACTGAAGCTGTTCACATGAAAAAAAAAGGGTTTGGGGGTCATGGAGTCCATCAGCTGTATACCCCTGTATACCTAAAATCCTTCATTTATGTTAGTAAAACTGTGTATTTAATTCATTACTATTAAATTAGGTGTACACTCAAAAAATTACTTTTGCTGCTTGTTCAAACTACTCATTTAAAATGAGTTAAAACGACACAATTATTCTAAATAGACCAGGTACTATGTGTAAAGTACCTTATAACTTCAAAAAA
>CAIGQW010031283.1:4687-14799 GCA_903798125.1 Danio choprae
CACACACACACACACACACACACACACACACACCTCCTAAAACACCTACATGAGCACTGCATGCAGTCAAAACTGAGCAACGTGTCAAAATATCCTGCTAAACCAACCACCTACGTGAAGTCAGTGCTGCGAGCCTATTTCTCTAACATATCCCTGATTGTGTATAATTCATCTGTAGATATTATTGCAAAGAAAACAAGTGTTTGACTTTGTAATCTTTCCCCAAAACGACTACCCTTTTAGCTGAAACTAGCTCACTAAACTAGTCTTTTAAATTTTACTGGAACTGGCTCTTGTAAGGAAATGCCGCAGACAACTGCTGATGGAAGAAAAAAATATGAATCTCGTCCTACATTTGTTTGTCTGTGAATACCATTGACTATAAAATACGCCATTCAATAAGAAATATGTCATAAAGTATAATAGGCTAAAGATACTTTCTATAGGATATTAAAATGTTTGTGGCTTTTACCGTTTAATGCTGATGTAAAAAAAAAAAAAACTTTATAAGCTGAACAACTCTAATAAATATCTAATAGTAAAATACCGGTTCATGAAAAAAAGGTAATCTTATAATTTACTGTGAAAATTAAAATAAAAATTCTAACAATGCACTTGTATTTAACATATTTAATTAAAATGACCATCATTTACAGCAGTATTTTTTTCCAGCAAACATCAACGTACAGAAACATATTTTTTATCAGTGTGCTTTTAAATATGCATTGCATCTTATTTGTTTTTTTAGTAAATTGTCTGTAAATTATGAAAATAAGACACATTAATTCCAAAAGAATTTGACCAAAAGAACGTGGCTCTCCTCTTCAATAACATTCATTCATTTTCATTTCGGCTTAGTCCCTTTATTAATCTGGGGTCGCCACAGCGGAATGAACCGCCAACTTATCCAGCATATGTTTTACGCAGCGGATGCCCTTCCAGCTGCAACCCATCTCTGGGAAACATCCATACACACCCATTCACACTCATGCACTACAGACAATTTAGCTTACCCAATTCACCTATACCGCATGTCTTTGGACTTGTGGGGGAAACCGGAGCACCCGGAGGAAATCCACGCCGACACAGGGAGAACATGCAAACTCCACACAGAAACGCCAACTGACCCAGCCGAGGCTCGAACCAGCGATCAGCGACCTTCTTGCTGTGAGGCGAACGTGCTACCCACTGCGCCACTGTGAGGCCTCTTCAATAACATTTTACAGTTTAAAAAATGAGAACCGTCACTAGAAATTAGTTTCCTATTGAAATTATAATTCCCTTTTTTTGTTGTCATTTTTTTTACATCTCAATTTACAGTAAAAGGACATTTCGACCAATGCGAGTGTGCGCCTCTGTGGATAAACTTGAATCACAACACCAATAATGGGCAAATAACTAACATTTACTATGGTAACCTCGAGCACATAAATTCTCACAATAATATTGATGAGTGGAGATTGCGAAAAAAAAAAACCTAGAAATTGTCCTTTCTTCATTCATAGACTTGCTTAACATGTGTTGTTTCATATTTGTTTATTTTTGAGTTGTGCATAAACAAAGGTTTATATACCATATACTATACGTATACATACACACACATACATACATGTATACATATGCACTCCAATGGCTCTTTAAAAAAATACATTTGCCAAAAAAATCAGAAATGGCTATTTACTGAACAAAGGTTCCCGACCCCTGCTTGAGACCAATATCACAAAATATCTGTTTATATATTTTGAAGACAAAATTATGAATTTTAATTCTTATTCAAATATTTCCCAAGCGCTGTTTAACAAACCAAGAACATTTTTCACAGAATTTCCTATGATATTTTTCTTCTGGAGAAATCGTCTCTTTTAGTTTGACTAGACAAAATAAAATTGTACAAAATTAAGTTCAATAGTATTAGCCCTCTTATGAAATATATATTTTTGATAGGCAACAGAATAAACCACTGTTGTACAATGACTTGTTTAACAAATTAAGCCCCTTAAAATGCACTTTAAGCTGAATACTAACATCCTGCAAAATTACTAATAAAATATCATGTACTGCCATCATGGCAAAGAAAATAAATTAGTCATCAGAAATTAATTATTAAACCTATTATGTATATAAAGGTGTTGAAAAAAAACGTTTCATTCAAAACAGCACTTAGAGAATTAAAATTTCACAGGTCAGGGCTAATACATTTTCCTTCAACTGTATGCATACATGAATGCATGTACATATTCATTAACAGTGAAAACTAGTTAATATATTGGAGAAATCCAACATGCATCATCTGAGCAAAGTCTGACGTTTTTCACTGGTAGTTTCTAGGGCTGCACGATATTGGAAAAATCTGATAAATATTGCGATATGAATACCGTTTCACAAGATATTCTGAATGGCACTATTTGATCATTTTCTGGGGAGTTTCTGTGACAGTATGCAGGTACAGAAACTGAATAGCCACAATAGAAAACAAATACTTTTCTCACTTGTTTTGTCTTGTTTCCAGTCCAAATATCAAAACAAATTATTAGAGCAAGTAAAAAATATTGTCAAATATATTCACTGTCAGAAGAAATAAGTCACAATTAAGAGATTTACCTTAAAACAAGCTAATTTATCTGCCAGTGGGGTAAGTGAACTAATCAGTTTGCTTTGAAATGTAGATATTTGGACTAGAAACGAGACAAAAATTCTAATACGATTTTTGCATAAATCATAAATTCCATACAAATACAGTGCTTAAATACAATTCTGTAGCTCCAACTCAACAATAATTCGGACTCAACATTGCATATCTTTGCGATGTGACTATTGTGGAAGCGCACATTCTGATATTGATGCTGAAGCGATATATTGTGCAGCCCTAGTAGTTACAGTAATGGCATTTTAATCAAACATTGCATGGTAATTTCTTGTAACGAAACATGCACATGGTTCAGAACAAGTGTAAGACAAAAACCTGAGACTTTAAACATCAGATCAGGAAGAAGTAGCTCTTTTAAAAAGCAAAACTGTAGTGCGTGTAGTCTAGAAACTGAAAATGACGCAACAAAAAGGTCTTTTTTAAAGCGTCCTCCATTTCTTCAAGCAAATGCGCAGTTGTGTGTGTGTGTGTGTGTGTGTGTTTATGTCCAGCGACGCAGGCCTCTGGTAAACACGATCATTATCTCCACAATCTAAACAAGCCTTTGGCTTCCCAGAACACACCGCTCTATAAGCAAGGAGGTGATTAAGGAGAAGCAGTGGACGAGAAGGACTGTTACCAGAGAGGAATCACCAGCACCGGGACATTAAACCACGGGTGATGCAAACACCAGCGGCTTTAAATAATGATGCAGCCTTTTTAATCTTCATTATGTTACAGCTCAAAAACATGTGCTGCTTTAAAATGACTCCTTTTGTATTATCACTGCAAAAATATCATGCAGACAATTATGTAAAAGCTTTTGCAAAAACACTAGAATAGTCATTGTAGCATCACATTCAACAGATGTCCAAAAATATGTCCAAAAAACTAGATGATGACACCGCTACCTTGATGACGAATGCGACTTTTGTCTTAAAACCGCAAGCCACTACACACGCAAGCTGGTTTTAAATTGCACATAATGCAGTGCATGAAAATGTAATTGACAAAGCATTCGGTGTGCGTTTCACCTGAAATATGAAACACTGCGCAAACAGCTGAGGTCGATAGAAAAACCAAGAGCCTGAAAATCTTAATAGTAACCATCTATTTCTGTCTGACCCATGCAGTCCATTAAGCTATTAAAGGTATCCTGTGTCCAAGCGTATTACAAAGTTTGCTTATTCAGGACCAAATACACCGTTTTAGACATATAAGGTGATAGGGTTGTGCGATATGACAAAAATATCATATAATGATATAAGTCATCTCATGTCTTCCTGATAATGATATGTATCAAATATAGTACCATTGCTGTAAATGTAATCAATTATTAGATTATAATACTTATATAGGATTATGTTTCTTTTTTTTAATTTTGAAGTGTACTTTTTCTGTAATCATTTTTTTCTCCTTCCTTTTTACAGGTCTTTCTATTTTGTTTCTTATTTCATTAGTCTGGCTGAGATGTTTTTTTGATGGTGCTGTATAATTGCTGTATTGTGTGCTAGTGTTTTGGTGCATGTTCTAGTTGGTATCAGGTAATAACACTGAGATAATTTTGTTAACATATATACATGATGTACACTAAAAAAAAATAATAATAATTGAAGTATCCCTCACAAATCGATCTTTTAAATTAATATTTTCATAGGATCCTTTACTTTTATTATTATATGTATGCATATACATTAGTTTAGTCAGTACTGAAGAAAAAATCTGGAGCTAATCTAACAAAACAAAAACTAAAAAATTACAATAATTGTCCAAAACGTTGTACACCCAAATATGTTAGGGAAAAATATAAAAATAAAAAAACAGAGGAAAGATCAAGAGTAACAAAAAAATACAGAGAATTTAGTTTTAATTGTGAAATTGTATTTTACTTTGCAATATTTCGCTTGACTTTAAATGTATTATCTTTCTATTTCTAAAGATGTTCGCTGACAAAAATATAATTTGAATAAATACATCCGTTTTGTTCAAATTCACAAAAATATATGACCTATATTCACTGAGAAATGGATAAAAATATTCATTTTCAAAATGTGGTGTACTCAATTATGCTGAGCACTGTATACTCAGAATTGTTTTTATATGTGATCATATTTCTCATTTTATTTTATTAAAAATGTAGAAATATAAAACAGACATTAATAAAATAGAAAACCTTTCAAAAACTAATGATGACAGCTCCAATATTTAATAACAAATACTGCTAAATAAAATGCAAAATGTAAATATTGTACTTTCAAGATCGCAATTCCTCACAATGCTTTCAATCATGTTTCTGTATCCCTGTAATGGCGTGTAATATTGCGCTTATGTAATTTATGAACAATTATTACCATAAACAATGTATTTTGTGACACCACAAAATAAACAATAAAGCATAATATGAAACAACAGACTTTTTATTTTGTCCATACGATATATATAGTCATATTGCACAGCCCTATAAGGCGATCAAAAGTATTTAACCTGTCAGCCTCATATGAACTGTTATGCACAAACCACAGTCATAAATGAATGCACTAAAGCTGTATTTCTTGTTACTCACATATGCACGTGTGGCGGCTGAAAGCGGCTCTGGTTAATGTTGTAGTGGGTGAAGGCCTGTGTGGGGTTGGAGCTGTACTCGTCCACCGAGATGGTCACTTTGCCTTGTGTCGGCATACCGTGGGCCATTCTCTCTCCACGTGACACATGAGACTCTTCACCAGGACCCTGGAGCGACCCACGCAGTCAGCATCCTTCAGAACCGCCACTTAAACACGCAAAAGAACCCTTGAAAGAGCCGAAGAGGACAACGAGATGCTATCTGCGAAGAAAAGAGTGACAGGAAAAGATTATGATGTGAAGTCAATTGCACAAAAGCACTTAATAAGACAAATAAAAGGCAAAGTAAAGACACAAAGATGATCAAACACTCAAAAAAAGTATATTTTTGCTGCTTGTTCAAACTACTTATTTAAAATGAGTTGAGTCAACAATTCTTGAGTTTTTTGAGGGATAACTTAATTGTTTTATGTTCAACCCACTTAAGCTTGTACAATTAAGTTAACATTAGCAATTTGTGTTGGGACAACATGAAGGAATTGTGTGAAACCCAGCATTTTTGACAGTGAATAACTACTAGAAAATCTGATTGGTGTAAAAGATTTTCATTGTGGAAAGTCTAGTACCTACCTTAATATTTTTATTTTATTATAATATGCCATTTACCTCTCAAACGTAAGACGTTTAAATGTTCAATTGTTTAAAAAAATATTTTACACTGTAAAAAAAAAAAAGCCCTCCCCAAAAAAAACCCTCAAGAATTGTGTTGATTCAGCACATTTTAAATAAGTACATTGAACAAATAGCAAAGTTGGATTATGTCGTAACAATATAACCTACATTTTTGACTTGGATACATTTATTTAATTATTTATTTATTGCCACATCAGCAACTTATGGCTATTTCATGGCAAGATAAATATACATAAAAACGTTACATGATAAGAACAACTTCATATTTCAATAAGAAATGATATACAAATAGAAAAATATAATAATTAAAATTCACAAAATCTGTATATTAAAAGTTAAATATGATTTTTCAATTCAATATTTGATAAATACCTTAAAATATTCATCCTGGTGACTTGGATACATTACTTAACATTTGTTTTGTTTAATCTGCTGATTTTCTCACATCAAACGACATCTTTGACTTTAATAATTCACGTTATAAAACACAAAAATATTGGTCACCTAATAAAACCATTTCATTACTCACAAATTCGAGAATATTTCTTACATATTAATGTAATAAAATGACTTCGGGGATACTTTATAATATTTGTTATTCACATTGTAAGTGTATGTTTAAAAACCACAGTCTAAACTTACAATGATGCGCCGATCACTATTATAGTTTGTCCAAAACACATTCACAGCATGCACAAAATCTGTAGTTATAAACTTTATCAAAACTTAAACATAATGGCTAATAAGAGATGAACAAGCGAACAATAAGAAAGCATGAAGACACAACATCAAAATAAAAGCAAAAGTGCTGAAGCAAAAACAATAGCAAAAGCTGAGAAACAGAAAAGGTGAGCAGCAAGTATGGAGGGATTTAACAATATTAACCGCTGAACTTCATCTAACCTGCTCAAAATATCTTGTTCAATCATCTTTACTGTACAAACCGAGTGTTGCTGTATCTTTGCATTTTATTCTTTTAAAAACTAACACAAAAAACAATCATATAAAAAGCTCAATGATAAAAAAAATATATAATTATATGGTAAAGCAGTTGCATTGATCCTTAGTTTACTTTCTAAATAAATGCCGTAACAAGCAATGAAATTTCAAATAAACACCTGCAACAAAGAGCTTTTGTGTTTCTGGTTTACTTTGCTAAGATTAAGCTATGACAATTTACTAGACATCAGTTAACAAAGCAAAGATCCAACTTCGCACAACCAAAAAAACAAATAAATAAAATAAAGTTACATTAGTTTCACCATGGTGCCGACTATATAAGCCAGGTGAGCGTAAATTCTTATTGACCAAAAAACAACACATTTAAATATGCACATGACTGAAGGAATTTAACATTTTTATGCGATGCAAATTAATTCTGGTATTTCCTGTAGTTTTATATATACAAGAATTAGTCAATATTTTTTAACTAATGATTAATTTATAAGTCTTGTTTTGCTGTCCTCTCTTCGATGTTCCTGTAGCTTAATATTATTTTGCAAAACGACATTTTTTAATCAACTGTAACAGCTGTAGCAAAATCAATGCATACTGTACTTAAATCTACTTACTGTACTACGTAACCTACATACAATCGACTTGCATGAGAAAAAATAATTTCATTTATTTTTAAAAATACTAACGTTTTACAAATGATAAGATCTGTAAATTATTAGTTTTTTAAAAGAAAAATTCAAAGTATTGTTACTTCACGCATCTCCAAGTATTTTTATTTCACGTCAACCTGTTTACTGTAATTTTCAAATACCTGAACTTACAATAAACTTGTCTAATTTAATGTAAATGGCTTCATAAAATGCAGATTTTTTGGTTGCACAAAACAATATTCATTACTCCTCGCATTCTGCACGAAAAAAAATCGCTTTCTTCACCTCAGCTAGCTAGCACCCACTAGCTTTAGCTGCGTAAAAAACCTGCCGTTCCGTTTAATATCTAACATCCATAAACCCGCGTGATATTTATTTGCGCTCAACTCCGCTGCTTCCGCCTGAACAATGCGAGGGAAGAACGATAAAAAAAAAACATAAAGCCTGGAAATCACGTTTCAAGAGGGCACTCACACACTCTTCGGAGAGAACGCACAAGAGATCAAGTTCAACCTCCATCACCACAAAATCGCCGACATGTCGTGTTAAAACCAGGCAAAAAAGTAGCGCGTAAATGTCTAGCGCGCACGCCGCGGAGGGTGATCGTTCCCCGGGTGAGTGGCCGCGCTGACACCGCCGCTCAATGACAAGCCACCTCTAACCCTTTTGTGTCTTATTTTTTTCTCCCCTTTCGCTCCCTGTCTAAGCCTACATTTCCAAACGCACACGAAGAGGTCGAAAAGCCCCCTTTTTTTCCCTCTTGCCCACCTCTAAAGATGTTGCTCCATACACGCCGGGGAATGCAGATATCGGTAGCCGAAGAGGTGGCACTCGGAGCCGGGCAGGGGCAGGACCCTCGACCCTGGGAGACCCTCCGGCGAGCTGGCGGGAAGAGCAGCGCTGGCAGGCGGCGAATCTCGTACTGCCTGGCGGAGAGGGGGAGTGAGTCTAGACCGCAGCCGAGGAAGAAAGGACTGCCACTGGGGTCAGAGAGCAGCGACGAGAGCATAGCCTCCGTACTAGCATGGCGGAGCGAGTATGTATGTATGTGTGTGTATGAATGTGTGTGTGTTACTCCTCCCCTCCCAAAGAAGAGTCTGCCATGATATGCGTTCACACGTGGAGAGAAGAGATCCTCTTTTCTAATGCTTATTTTCCAGTCTTTTTTCTTTGCAGTGTTTTTTGGGTGTTGCATTGATTTAATAATCAGACCTGCGAGTTTCTCATTTTTAAAGGAGGCTTCACGATTTGGTTGGTCTTTGTCAAAAATCAAGTGCATGTTTGCAAAGTTTTCTGATTAACTAAATAGGTCTTGCTTTCATACACTGGGTGAAGTCAGGTTAAATGGGCCACTTTTTTGGTGAATTTTATACAGAGTAGATTTCTACATAGTTTATTGAGTGTTACGTGAGGTATATGATCATTTTAGGTTGAAAATATGTAACAAAAAAAGCCCAAGAGGTATTTCAGTACTCGTATGTTGGTGATAAAATGAGCCAGGAAATCTGTTGAAAGAAAAGTGTGAATCGAATGCTCTTTTCATTTGATTTAGTTTATGCCGTGACATTAGAGGAAATGTTTGTGCATGCCAAGTAAACGGGCTAATACTGTTGAGTTCAGACTGACTCAACCATTTTAAATTAGAATGTTTCGCATGATTTTGTTTATTATTTTGATTTTGATCAAATAAATGCAGCTTGGTGAGCATACAACATTTATTTAAAAATAATTAATTATTTAATAAAACAAAGTAAACAATTATATTTTAAAATGTGTTCAGATAGAAAACAGATATTTTCAATTATAATATTTAACAAGATTTTATTTTTGATCTAATAAATGCAACTTGGTGAGCATAAGACACTTTTTTAATAATAATAATAATAATAATTTATTAATAATAAAAAAAACTAATGAAACAGTAGTATGCATGTGTGTGTGTGTGTTACTCCTCCCCTCCCAAAGAAAAGTCTGCCATGATATGCGTTCACACATGGAGAGAAGAGATCCTCTTTTCTAATGCTTATTTTCCAGTCTTTTCTTTCCAGTGTTCATTGTTTTTGGGTGTTGCGTTGATTTAATAATTAGACCTGCGAGTGTCTTGAGGAAGTGATCATTTTAAAAGGAGGCTTCACGATTGAGTTGGTCTTTGTCAAAAATCAAGTGCTTGTTTGCAAAGTTTTCTGTCTTAAGATTAACTGAATAGGTCTTGTTTTCATGCACTGGGTGAACTCGGGTCAAATGGGCCACTTTTTTGGTGAATTGTACACAGACTGGATTTCTACATAGTTTATTGAGTGTTCAGTGTGTTCATTTTAGGTTGAAAATATGTAACAAAAAAGCTGAAGTGGTATTTCAGTACTCGTATGTTGGTGATAAAATGAGCCAGAGAATCTGTTGAAAGAAAACTTGCATCAAATGCACTTTTTATTTGATTTAGTTTATGCCGTGACATTAGAGGAAATGTTTAGGCATGCCATGTAAACAGATTAAAAATGTATGCAAGTTTAAAAATGTCCAGATCAGACAGACTCAATTAGAATTGTGGGTGTCAGAATAGGAATGATAAATAAGTATATAATACACACACACACACACACACACACACACACACACACACACAC
>CAIGQW010031288.1:0-12189 GCA_903798125.1 Danio choprae
TGATGCTGTTTGATATTATTATTATTATTATTTATTATAATATTATTATTTATTTTTTTATATTTTCCCCAACATATTAATTTGGGTGTAATAATTTTTAGAATCTGATCCAAAAATTTTTTTGTTGTTGTTAGATTAGTTCCAGTTTTGGGTTTGCTACTTACTAATCGAATGTAGAGTTTGCACACAAATACTGTTTTATCATTTATGCTGAGCACTGTGTATACTTAAGTCATTTGCCTTCAAAACAACTAATTGGTTTTAATCATTAAATTATTTAGTGATTGACTTTAATTAATAAATAATTTATCTAACTGGTATAACACAATTTTACTTTACAAATAACATTTAATATTTGGGCATGGTGGCTCAGTGGTTAGCACTGTCACCTCACAGCAAGAAGGTCGCTGGTTGGAGTACCGGCTGGGTCAGTTGGCATTCCTGTGTGGAATTTGGATGTTCTCCCCATGTTGGCATGGGTTTCCTCCGGGTGCTCCGGTTTCCCCCACAGTCTAAAAACATGCGCTATAGGTGAATTGGATTAACTAAATTGGCCGTAGTGTATGAGTGCATGTGTGAATGTGAGAGCTTATGAGTGTTTCCCAGTACTGGGTTGCTGCTGAAAGGGCATCCGCTGTGTAAAACATATGCCGGAATAGTTCATTCCGCTGTGAAGACCCCTGATAAATTAGGGACTAAGCCGAGGGAAAATTAATGAATGAATACATTTAATATTTGATTAACTCCTGAACTCACCTGCTTTTCATTTTGTTTCCTCATTTCCCAGTTTGACAAACTTAGTCTTTTATCTAAATACAGATACAGATACAAATAATTTGGAAATTGCTTCAGATGCAGAAGCTTGCTTCAGTGTGCACCCCTAGTCGTAAAACATTGCAATAATGTTTTATTGAATTAGACATAAAACACTGCACAAAATGCCAAAAACAAATGAATCTTTTAATAAAACTCACGTTTAGTGAATGTTTTCAATCAATTTGAAGGTCAACTGTAGAGGTAATACAGTTATTGAAGTTTACAGGTAATAAGATCTGAATATTTTTAGTCCCCTAATGTGTGCTACCGCTGAATAATAAAATTGAATAAAAAGACGGATTGCAAAGAAAGAGTGGAGCAGACAGACAGGAAGAGATTAAACTTTGCTGTGTCAGTGTGGATGTCTGCTAAGATCAGTGTCACAACGAAGGTGTTTGTCAGCCTGAGGAGAAGGTAAAGGCTCACACCTCTTCTTATAAAGAGGGTGCTATTTTTACTTTTTATTCTTACCTCAAGTTCCCTCTTTAAGCTATTACGAATGCTTTACTCCTTTTGTGTGACTTAATAAATTTACAATGCATTTCCAATGGGAAAAGAAGCAATTAATACTAATATCTGAACATTTCCACAACCTAATTAACTAAATAATTGAATAATTTAAAAGGCTGTAGTGTTTAATGTATGCTGCTCATTAGTATTACACTCATTTGATGCCTTTATATGATAATATACAACACAATAAAAGAGCTAAGCAAATCGAAACTGGTGTCTTAATTAGAGTATGTCTTAATTAGAATGGCTATTTCCCAGCATGCTATTGTGATCAGTTAAGTTATGCGAATATATTTGTCACGTTAAATCAATTACAGGAATGCTTTAGCTTAAATGGGTTAAATACGACATAGTGGCACAATTGTCAGCATACAAACTTAGTGAGCTGAAAATATTAGTGGTGGCTGCTAAAGCAAGCATGTTAAATAAAATATGAGCTCATACTGTCAGCTACTTTTTCACTCATCGCACATTTTGTAAAAAACAAAGAAAGCTATTGGGTTAAACTGTAAAAACTTTTGAGGCAAAAGAGGAGGAAAAGTTACCGCTTCCTTCCACACAAACTTCCCAAATTATGTCACTGAACTGCTGTGAAGTACTAAATTGCTGCAGTTTTAATGATGTGAACGCTAGGTCTCAGAAAAGCCTATTTACACCATGACAGCCCTGTTGGCACATATTTGATGTATATTTGATTTATTTTTACGTAAATCAAATATACATCAGGCCTGAAACTGATCTCAAAATTTCTGAATGCATTTTTTTTATTTTATTTTATTGTATTTGTTTAAATGGTCTGACAACAAATCTGGTATCAAAACCAAACAAATGAAAGGCAAAATATATACATTATATATGACGCTTGAGTGTGTGTATAGTTGTGTTTGTTATGGAGGGGCGGAGATGGACTAATGCCATCTCTAATTTAAATAGATACTTGCTCACCCTGCAGAATTTGGGGTAAAAAAAGGATTGTGTAAAAATACTACTTTTTTTTTTACTTGGTGTAAACAGCCTCTAGTTGCTGTTTGTGTAACACTTTAACATAATTAAATGGTCCATTAGTTAATATGTGTTAATGCATTTAATCATTTAAAACAATTAATTCATTTATTACAGTATGTATTCATCTCTGTTAATACTAGTTAACATTATTTAAGTTAAATAATTTCAGTTCATTAACTAATGTTCACATACAACTTAGGATTTTAATAATGCATTTGTAAATGTTTAAGTATGAATAAATAATTCATGATTTTAATAATGCATTCATTCATTTTCTTTTTTGGCTTAGTCCCTTTACTCATCAGGGGTCACCACAGCGGAATGAATCATCAACTTATTCATTCATTTTCTTTTCGGCTTAGTCCCTTTATTAATCTGGGGTCGCCACAGCGGAATGAACCGCCAACTCATCCAGCACATGTTCTACACAGCGGATGCCCTTCCAGCTGCAACCCATCACTGGGAAACACCCATACACTCTCATTCACACACATACACTACGGCCAATTTAGCTTACCCAATTCACCTATAGCACATGGCTTTGGACTTGTAGAGGAAACCGGAGCACCCGGAGGAAACCCATGCGAACACGTGGAGAGCATGCAAACTCCACACAGAAATTCCAACTGACTCAGCCGAGGCTCGAACCAGCAACCTTCTTGCATACCATAATGCTGCCTTTTCTACAGACTTTATGCTATGAATTTGCATAAATGTCCATTTACATCCATTTAAAATAAAGGTTATGCAATCCTACCATGACTTTTTTTATGACAACAGCTTTTGGGTACAATGAATAATCAGGAGAGAATGCTTGTTGAGAGTGTTGAGTGTGTTTGTGTGTGAAGTAGTTTTCTGTTCTGCGTCGACATGTTTCCTACTTCAATAAGAAGTTCCATTAACATCACAGTTGTAATGATTTGTTATATTCCTCTTATGAGAGAGAAAATATTTTTGCATAAGAATCTTACAAATGCCCATGATGTTGATGCAATACAAAAGCTCTAACTTTTAAATGAATCTAGGTTAAAATAGGAGAATGCCAAACTGTATAAGACAGGGAAATAGATTGAACCTTTGATGGAGTCATATAATTAACCACAAAACAGCAAAATGCTATTTGAGCCCACAGCAAATGAACAAGGAACCACAATAGTTCCACTTCTAGCTAACTTCTGTCTGCTCCAGGCCCCAGGCTCAAAAAAGCAGCCTAAAACATTACTACAAGGGTCTTGAACATGAAAGGATGGAGCAGTTGAGAGAAAAGATGAGGTTTGGCTTCAACATGTGACTGTTTGTTCTTGACTGCAGGTGAAATGGCGGAGACAGTAGCGCAAGAGGCATGTTAACAGATCTACACACACACCCAGGCTCACACACACATACGCACAAAGGCCTCAGAGTGCTTCAAAAATAGAGTGCTCTTCAGGTCTCAGGCAAGGTTAACTTGATGAGACAGCGTGCTCTCCCTCTGCAACACACCACTGCCCGAGAGATTCTTCTTTACATTTAGGAACTGCAGCTTCTGTGCTTCATTATTGCAATACATTTTTAATGCACCATCCTTCACCATTGCTGTGGATTTCTGAAAAAAGCCTTTCTTTTTAGTTAAAACACAATTTTCTAGTCCTGGCTGTTGTGAAATGCAGTCAAATAACATTACAGTAGGAACAGAGTTGTTAAAGGACCATTTACCTAACCATTCAAATTGTGCAATGGTCTTGCTCATTGCCTGATTTGCCTAAAAAAGTCTTACAACCATCTGCTAAACCTTGAGAAAATGTTTGTAGAGAGAGAAAAAAAAGGCAATCCGCCCATGCTGTGTAAAGATTGGATCCCTCAATAGCCTGAGGTGCAGCTATCTACAAACTGTCATGAAAACTTAATGTGAGCTTGCTCCTAATTCTGAACACCATGGGAACATTTTCTTGCTTCAAGCCAAGTTCAATTTAACTTTCGGAGCTGTCTGAGTGAAGACTGAAGGCAGACAGTCACTAGAAGTGAAAGAGAATCCTATTAAACCTCATGAGAACGTTACACAAAACTAAAATCCCCTTCTCAGCTGTAAAGTAGAAACTGCTGTCCATTCAGTGTCTGTACAGCCAAAGGCTCATGGATTCTCTTAGCTGTCATTTCTGATATAAAATTTCAAAAGCTTGTTGTGTTTGAGAAGAAGTAGCTCTCAGGGAGACTGAGCCCAAAGGTGAGGTTTAAAATACAAGGGACTGGGGGTGTCTGACTGGCCTTAATATATTAATATTAATACATTAATACTTTGAGCTTGTCACACTTAACATAACATACTGAAATCACCCCCTATGCTGCTCAATTTCTGATGGGAGAACCATTTTATGTTTTTATATTTTAAATAAATGCCTTCTTAATAGTATCTGTCTTGTCTTTCATTCATTCATTTTCCTTTGGCTTAGTCCCTTTATTCATATTCATTGGACGTCGCCACAGCGGAATGACGGAATGACCAACTTATCCAGCATATTTTTTACACAGCAGATACCCTTCCAGCTGCAACCCAGTACTGGGAAGTGTCCATACACACTCATTTACACGCGTACACTATGACCAATTTAGTGTATTCAATTCACCTGTACCGCATGTCTTTGGACTGAGGGGGAAACCAGAGCACCCGTAGTAAAACCACACCAACACGGGGAGAACATGCAAACTCCACACAGAAATGCCAACTGATCCAGCCGGGACTCGAATAAGCGACCTTCTTGCTGTTAGGCAGCAGTCTTAACCACTCAACCACCATGTCGCCCTCTGTCTTGCCTTTAATATCTAAATCATTAAAGTTATAATGAAAACATTTTTGGAGAATTCAGTCAGTGAGCGTCCTCACTTAACAAAAGTCTGACATTTTCAGAGGTGGCTAATCTAAATGTCTCTGATAGGCCACAGCATTCCAAAGTTCAACAGAAACTTGTGTCATTAGCTCTAAGGCTCAGCGTTGAAAAAAAAACCTGATGCAACATGCACAGATCTAAATGTAATCCAGCAAACTGAATTGCTTGCCATTTTTGTTGGCATATTTATTTCTGTCAAACGCAGGAACATACAGATTTTTTTTAATTTATTTTTTTTACTAGGCTTAAAAATTAAAATTTAGTGCCTAGTAAATGCTGGAGACAAACAAGCTAATCAAGTGACCAGCTGGATGCAAACTGCTAGAAGGTGACACTAGCGACATTAAACATTTGGGTCAGACTTTGACTTTCACTTATTTTAACTGCTTGAGTTAATACTAATGCTAATGTCCTCTCAGCCTTGATGACAATTGCTGTCTCATGTGTCAAAACGCCTCTAGGGGCTGCTATTGCACTATAATAATAATTTAAAAACAAAAATAATAAATATAATAATTGTAATAATAATAGTGCAGCACAGTGACTCAGTGGTTAGCACTGTTGCCTCACAGCAAGAAGATCGCTGGTTCGAGTCCTGGTTGGACCAGTTGGCACTTCTGTGTGGAATTTGCATGTTCTCCCGTGTTCTTCCGGGTGTTCCGGTTTCCCCCACAGTCCAAAGACATGCGGTACAGGTGAATTGAATACACTAAATTGGTCGTAGTGTACGCGTGTAAATGAGTGTGTAGTGTGCAGTTATATCATCTAAACAAGGTTGTTTCCGATTTTTTTGATTATTTAAAGGGCTCATAAATCACAAGACATAAGCTACATACATATCACATTGCAATTGCCATAATAATGAAAACCTGACTTGAAAAACCTCTTACAACTCATAATAACAATTTGTAAACTGGGAGTTTTCTGAGATCTGACTGCCTCTTGATCACCATAAGTGCTACGACTTTTAACAAGTATCCATGTGTGAATCACATTTACTGTATACTGCACAACATCTCTAAACTATGGGTGCATCAGCTGCTCAAATACTTTAAAATAAGTGATGTATCCAGCTTATAGGTAAACATTTCTTACAGAAATATAGGTAAAGTAGCTTTTTTGTTAGCAAATATATTTGAAAAAGCAACTCACAGAGCAGTGTTGAAAACCAGGTTTATGCTGGTTTTATGCTTTTAACTTTCCCGTGAGTGTGCTAGGTAATCTGATCTGTGTGAGTGCTGTGTGTAGGGATGCACTTAAGTGATGCGCAGGTGCTCGTATGTGACCAAAATAAAAAAAATTTGCCAGGTATATAAGAGTTAGAGCACTCATTTACAAAAAAACTGTTACATATAGTGAAAACTGAAGATCCATACACAACATTACACCTTAACAACTGTCACCTAGAATTCCATCTCCTGATCACCCAAACAAACTAAACAAAACTAGTAAATAAAGAAAATGTATTTATTTATCATAGGTATATATACCATTCATTCATTCATTTTCCTTCGGCTTAGTCCCTTTATTCATCAGGGGTCGCCACAGCGCAATGAATCGCCAACTTATTCAGCATATGTTTTACACAGCGGATGCTCTGCCAGCTGGAACCCAGTACTGGGAGACACTCTCACATTCACACACATACACTACAGCCAACTTAGTTTATTCAATTCACCTATACTGTCTTTGGACTGTGGGGGAAACCAGAGCACCCAGAGGAAACCTACGCCAAATCGGGGGAGAACATGCAAACCCCACATAGAAACGGCAACTGACCCAGCCGGGACTCGAACCAGCGATCTTCTTGCTGTGAAGCGACAGTGCTAACCACTGAGCCACCGTGTTGCCCCCTATTTATTTATTTATTTATTTATTTATTTATTTATTTATTTATTTATCATATATAACATTTCACTTGGTTTTAAACAGCTCAATATTACAAATGTATGGGTATAATTGCTTGTATAAATACTTGTTTCATAATCGTGTCTTTACTCATTTTAGAAAACCTTACCTGTAATAATAGATTAAAACAGAATATACTAGCTTTCTCACCTCCCTCCTTAACAAGCAAGAGAAAACATATAAAGAAAAGAAGGGCCTTCAAAATAATGTAGTTGTCTGCACTGTATATGAGGGTTATTACAACAAAAACATTTACAGTGGTGTAAAATTATTGCATGATTTTACTTCATTACTGTACCTTTACTGCCAAAGATGCTTGTCTTAGTTATATTTTTTGTCTTGTTTCTAGTCCAAATATATATAAAAAGAAAATCTTAAATCAAGAAGTATTTTCTAGACAAGCAAAACATATTTTGCTGTATTTTACCAATCTAAGCACAAAGTCTAAAGTGCACGGCACAAAAGCATTAAGGGTGTGTCCAAATCCACTTTTGCTATTTTAAGAATGGAAAAATACAGTCTGTGCCCTGGCGCATGGTCTAACAGGGTTCTGCTTATTCTCCTAATGAGTTATGGGTGTGTTTTGAGCATAACATGCATTAAACCAATCAGAGTCTCATCTCCCATTCCCTTTAAGAGTCAGGTGCATCGTGCCATGGTACATTTGCTATTTACATGGCGGACTTTGTGAGTGGAAAAACTGAATGCTTTACTAGCAAGAAAACAGTTAAACAGACCATCTAAAGATAAAGAATGAGCCTCCTCCATTCAGCCTCTTTACTTTCTCTTTACTTTAGTTTTACTCTTTACTTTACTCCTTTACCTTCGTGGGTAAGGAAACGGTGTTGTACGCACTCCACTGAAGACATTCATTAGACTAAATATTTAATTGTGTTTGTTAAGCGCAAAGATTTGTTTCAAAACTATTTCTAAATTCAGTTCTAATTTCCAGTAAACTAATAAATGAACAATAGTAACGAAGTGTGGTCAAAAAACTAGGTTATGTCCAAACACACGTCCTATTCTTACGCCCCATATGGTGATGGATATCTCCAAATCACGACAGGTGGACAAATCTAAACTTGTTTTTATTAAAACAAATATAAATATTCATATAATAAATACCACTACAACTAATAATAACATTATACAAATGCAATTTGTCATGAATAAACTGAAAAAAGTCCACCGAGGTGAAGAAGGCATGGAGGTAGTGGATTGGTATTACTGCATCAGTGATCACCTTGTGCAACAAATTGCGCCATACACGTCTTGCGTCTTATTGTGCCGGTTGTATGATAGGGCCCATTATCTTGTTTTAAGAAATAATATTTCAAAATTAAATGTGTTTTCTTAAAACAAGCTAAATAATCCACCAATGGGGGAAGCAAAACAATCGTATGTCAAAAGGAAAAACAAGATGATTTTGCTTACCCCATTGGCAGATTATGTTGCTTGTTTGAAGCAAAAACACACTTAATTTTGGCATATTATTTAAAACGACAATATATTTCGCTTGTCTAGAAAATGCTTCATGATTTAACAATTTGTAGATATTTGGACTAGAAACAAGACAACAAAAGCATTTTTGCAGTGCTGGTATTCTTTTTGGAGAATTTCACTTTCGTCAATTATGATTCAAACTGACTATTTGCACTTTTATTATTTTATTCTGAAGAAGAAACTGCACTTATTTGCTTCTAAGAATTCTATTTAAACCTAAGGTGACAATATTAGTTAATTAATGTAGAAAACCCATAATGGCAGCTAGAGAAATAAAGCTGACTTTACTTGATTTGGTTAATTTGTCATTTTGATGCATTCCAGTCCGACTGCATCAGTGACCACCTTGTGTTAGTTCACCGGCTGTGGAATCAGTAGAGGTCATGCAGTAAATGATATGATTGCTTGAAGATTACATTGTAATAAAAACTACACTGAAAAAAAATATTCATTGGATTTACTAAATGTTTTTAAGGTAGGGTAAAGTGGGGACAAAAGTAACATTTTTTCATTAAAAAATATTTTTAAAAGATAGTGTTTTTAGCAGGAATATATTTTTGCTGTGGTTACTAACTCACAAGAGTGGTCTATCAAAACCAGATGTTATTTTGTATCAATGTAAAACAACTCCAATGTAACTTCACTTTAAACAATAGTTGCACATTGTTACTTTTGACCCCAAAGGCAGAGACGGAAGTAACACACGGGTGGGTCAAAAGTAACAACAATGTTTACTAGATTTACTGGCTTAATCTTGCTTATTTTAAAAATATCTGACAATGACCTTGTGTGTCAATAAACAGCATTTTCATTTAAAATGTATCTTCTATCAAATGTTTCAAAAGCAATCCAACAATGCAACGTTAAAATCTTCTATAATTTTGGAATATATTTTATTATTATTGACAATATGCATTAATCTTATAAAACATATGAGTCAAAACACTGAAAACTATAATGGGGAAGTGAAAAATAAGGCAAATAACAGTGTTACATTTGTCCCCACAGGAACTCCTGCCATTTAAATCTGATTTACTTTTAAACTGAAAAACTCAGAGATTGCAAACTCATGGATGTGTTATTGCACTAAATAACATGTAGATTGATCATTAGTGTGACACATGACAAGAGAAACACAACTTGTAATAAGGAAAAAATTACTTTTTGCACTTAACAACAGAAATTTGGAGCTAACTGTGGGACATGATCCCAAAATCACATGATATGTGGCAGCTCCATCAAGGGTTGCATGTTGAATGTGCTGTTATAACCTGGAAATCAAATGTTGTCAGGGCTTCAAGAAAATCGCTTTGTTACTTTCGTCCCACGGTACTTTAATCCACGCTCATCCCTAACTGGTTGCAAACAATTTATATGGGCTCAGTTTAAACAAACAAATAAGGTTAAACATTACTAAATTTAATGTGTTTATTTAAATTGTTTGCAACCTCTTATCTTCAAAAAAAAAAGTAAATCCAATGTAGAATTTTTTTCAGTGTAGATTATGTTGATTATTTTCTACCCTCCTCTTAGTCTTAGCATTTGTGCTCACAGACCAGCCAGCAAGCAAACAGCAGGCAAACAGTCAAGTTAAGCAAGAACAATGGCATCACTCACCTCTCTCACAGGTTCGATCCCAGTATCCAGTCCCGGTGCAGTCGCAGATGAAGCGATTCCAGCCTTCTTTGCAGATGCCATTGTTTTTGCAGGCGTTGCTGTCGCACTGTTTGGCTGTTACTTTACTGCAGGATGACTTGATTCCCCCTACGTCCTGGGCCTCAGCAATCTGGCGAATATCTTTACTGCGCCCATCTATGAAGAGGTCACGAATGCAGCCTACATAGCCATAGTTCAGCATAGCTGTCCACAGTTCAGTGGGAAGGATTAGGTCAGCACGGTTGTCTGGTAGACCTCCGAGATATAGGTTACCCTCTAGGTCTAGAATCTCATTCTCTCCACTGGCAGTGAACGGAGTCCGACGGCTATTCACAGAGATGATTCCTGTTCAAAATAGAAAGAGAAATACCCTTAAAATAAATAAATAAATGAACTTAGCTAAAAGAAGATAATGACAAATGATACAGGTAAGAAACATTGTGGTGATGATAAAATTATTATATATTTTTTTATAGAATGCTGCTAACCATTTATAATTAAAGGGATAGTTCACCCCTAAAAAAATTACTATATCATTTCTTTACCCTCCACTTGTTTCAAACCAGTTTGAGCTTATATATTCTGTTGAACACAAAATAAGATATTTTGACAAAAAGTAGGAAACCTGTAACCATTGACATCCATAGTAGGAAAAACAAATAACATGGAAGTCAATGGTTACAGGTTTCCAGCTTTCTTCAAAATATCTTCTTTTGTGATCAACAGAAAAAAGAAACATAAATGCTTGAAATCACTTGAGGGTGAGTAAATAGTGAGTAAATATTCATTTTTGGGTGAACTATACCTTTAAGTCTGATAATAGGATATTTTTTGAAGAAAGCTGAAAACCTGTAACCGTTGACTTCCATAGTATTTGTTTTTTCTTACTATATAAGTCAATGGTTACAGATTTCCAGGTTTCTCCATAATATCTTCTTTTGTGTTCAACAGAAAAAAGAAACATAAAGGCTTGAAATCACTTGAGGGTGTGTAAATAGTGAGTAAAAATAATTTTTTGGGTGAACTATACCTTTAAGTCTGACAATAAGATAATTTTTGAAGAAAGCTGAAAACATGTAACCATTGACTTCCATAGTATTTGTTTTTCTTACTATGTAAGTCAATGGTTACAGATTTCCAGCTTTCTTCAAAATATCTTCTTTTGTGTTCAACAGAAAAAAAGAAACACATAAAGGTTTGGAATCACTTGAGGGTGAGTAAATAGTGAGCAAATATTAATCTTTGGGTGAACTATACCTTTAAGTCTGATAAATAGCATGTGTTTTAGATTTAAACAAAATATATTTGTTTGCATGTGCATATTTGAGTTAAACTGTTCTGACATAATGATTTACTAAAGGATGCAGAAAGGCAGGAATTTCAAAATAGAAACATCAATAGAGTCGAGTGTGGAGGCAGTGGCAGATTGAGGGGGCATTCTGAGTTCTTCCACTGGTCTATATTATGCAAGCATTCTTCAACACCCACATTTATACACTGTCTTGGCCCTACGTTACTGTGAAAAGCAAGTTTCTACTGACTTCCGTGACAGATATTAATCAGGCAAGGAGCCAAATCGGCATCTCAGAATAGAAACACAGTACTGCCTAAAAAGAAAAAAAGGAATACAGACCAAGATGGAGTGCCGAATCAAACCTAGGTTTGTCAACATAACTTTTACTTGATCAAACATTGTCATAAACCAAATTCTTTCTGTTCACTTCTTGTAAATTAAATAAATTAATCACTTTTGCTATGCATCATAACTAGAGGCATTGAATGAGATCAATGATGAGGTTTATGACAGCTCTAATAACTGCAGCTCTAATAACTGCAATCTTCTACTGAAAAGCTAAATTAAATTAAATTAAATTAAATTAAATTAAATTAAATTAAATTAAATTAAATTAAATTAAATTAAATT
>CAIGQW010031345.1:0-11638 GCA_903798125.1 Danio choprae
GCATCACCCTCCTTTTAACATGTCCAGTCTGCCATTCTAACCCAATCAGCCTAATGATCAAGAGCCTTGTGCTGGTCAACATTCTCACCTGAGTTAACGAGACGATTACTGAAATGATCTCAGCAGCTCCTTTAATGACAGCAATGACATGCAGTGGAAAGCTTTTTTTCAGGATTAAGTTAATTTTCATGCCAAAGAAGGACTACGCAGATCATCTGATCACTCTTCAGAACATTCTGGAGTATACGCAGATCATCTGACCACTCTTCAGAACATTCTGGAGTATACGCAGATCATCTGATCACTCTTCAGAACATTCTGGAGTATATGCAGATCATCTGACCACTCTTCAGAACATTCTGGAGTATATGCAGATCATCTGACCACTCTTCAGAACATTCTGCAGTATACGCAGATCATCTGATCACTCTTCAGAACATTCTGGAGTATACGCAGATCATCTGATCACTCTTCAGAACATTCTGCAGTATATGCAGATCATCTGATCAGTCTTCAGAACATTCTGCAGTATATGCAGATCATCTGATCACTCTTCAGAACATTCTGGAGTATACGCAGATCATCTGATCACTCTTCAGAACATTCTGCAGTATATGCAGATCATCTGATCAGTCTTCAGAACATTCTGCAGTATATGCAGATCATCTGATCACTCTTCAGAACATTCTTGAGTATATGCAGATCATCTGATCACTCTTCAGAACATTCTGGAGTATATGCAGATCATCTGATCACTCTTCAGAACATTCTGGAGTATACGCAGATCATCTGATCACTCTTCAGAACATTCTGGAGTATATGCACATTGCTATTCTAAAACTTTTCCAATTTCCAATATATATGTAATTCTCAAAACCTTTGGCCACGACTGTATAGTTCCATCTGTCTTTTGTTCTCTATCATTCTGTGCTATATATTATTCTATCAATATTGTTCCATCTAGCACACTATATTTCCTTTTTTCTATTCTTATCGTCTTATTTCACCTGCCTTGTTGTTTATTCAGTTTTTATCTACTTTTATTTCTTTTATTCTTTCTGATCACTGAATCATTCCATTGCAGCTGTTTGAAGCTGTCAGGTTGTGGTTTTCTGTCTGGTGTAATACAGTTATCTTTCAGCAACAACCGAGAGTGTTGATAATCTGTGCTGAGATGTGCTGATCAAACTGCTCAAGCAACTAACAGGATCAGCAAAAACTCTTACAGATTATTGTCTGTAAAAGTGTCAGGCGTTCAGTTACTGTAAGTTGTTTTGACCGTTCAGCAAATGCTCATTTTGAATGATCTGAAATCTTGTTTTTACTGCGTTTTCTTTTGTTAAGTGTCATGTGTGTTTGGATGTGATCAGCAGGTACTCCATAGCAGCTGAAAACCCAGTCAAAGTCAATTCTGCCATAGTGATATACAGCTGAAGTCACATTTATTCGCCCTCCTGTAAACTTTATTTTCTTTTTTAAATATTTCCCAAATGATGTTGAACAGATTCAGGAATTTTTCACAGTATTTCCTATAATATTTTTCCTTCTGGAGAAAGTCTAATTTGCTTTATTTCATCTAGAATAAAAGCAGTGTTTATTTTTTTAAAACCATTTTAAGGTCAGCATTATTCGCCCGCTTAAGAAATATTTTTTTGGATTGTCTACAGAACAAACCACTGTTATACAATGATTCCCCTAATTACCCTAACTTTAACCTACTTAACCTAGTTAAGCCTTTAAATGCCACTTTAAGTTGGAAACTAGTATCTTGAAGAATATCTAGTCTAATATTATGTGCTGTGATCATGGCAAAGATAAAAGAGATCAGTTATTAGAAATGAGTCATTAAAACTTGTTTAGAAATGTGTTCTTCTTTACGTTAAACAGAAATTGGGGGAAAAATACAGACTTTAACTGTATGTCATGTACAGATATACAGAGAATTGAAATTGCGTTACTCTCAGACCCTGTGTGTATGCAAATAAAAGCAATGCAAGAGGAATGTAAATATACAATACATGTTAATAATTCAGAGAGAAACATACAAGATACAGTGGTGTGAAAAAGTGTTTGCCCTCTTACTGTTTCTTATTTTCTTTGCTTGTTTGTCACACTTTAATGTTTCAGGTCATCAAACTAATGTCAATATTAGTCAGTGATAACACAAGTAAACATAATGCAGTTTTTAATTTAAGGTTTTTATTATTAAGGGAAAACTAAATCCAAAACGGTGGGAAAAGTATTTGAACTTGAGGGCTGCAGCAGGACAATGATCTAAAACACACCAGCACTTCTGAATGGCTGAAGAAAAACTAAATGAAGATTTGGAGTGGCCTAGTCCAAGTCCTTTCCTGAACCCAATTGAGATGCCGTGGCATGATCTTAAAAAGGCGGTTCATGCTCAAAAACCCTACAATGTGGCTGAATTACAACAATTCTGCAAAAATGAGTTGGCCTTAATTCCTCCACAGCACTGCAACAGACTCATTGCAAGTTATCGAAGATGCTAGAGTGGCTAGATGGTTGAAGGAAAACAAAATCAGGAATTTGGAGTGGCCTAGTCGAAGTCCTGACCCGAATCTAACTGAGATGCCATGGCATGACTTTAAAAAAGGTGGTTGAATTACAACAATTCTGCAAACATGAGTTTGCCAAAATTCCTCCACAGCGCTGCAACAGACTCATTGCAAGTTATCGAAGATGCTAGAGTGGCTGGATGGCTGAAGAAAAACAAAATCAGGAATTTGGAGTGGCCTAGTCGAAGTCCTGACCTGAATCTAAATGAGATGCTGGAGTATGACCTTAAAAAAGGCGGTTAATGCTCGGAAACTCTACAATGTGGCTGAATTACAACAATTCTGCAAACATGAGTGGGCCAAAATTCCTCCACAGCGCTGCAACAGACTCATTGCAAGTTATCGAAAACGCTAGATTGCAAATAAACGCTAGATGTCTCAGCCAGTTATTGGGTTTCAGGGCAAACACTTTTTCACACAGGACTATATAGTTTTGTATATTGTTTTGCCTTAATAATAAAAACCTCAATATTAAAACTGCATGATGTACATACTTGTGATATCTTTGACTAATATTTAAGTTAGTTTGATGATCTGAAACATTAAAGTGTGAAAAAGAAAAGAAATCGCTACAGTACAAACACTTTTTCACACCGCTGTATACAAAAACAAAGGCACAAAGCAGAGTGCATATAAGTGAAGAGTGCAGTGCAACTCTATGATTATAACTCTATGATTGTTAAAGTGACAGAGCTATTTTTACAGTACAACCTTGTCTGTTTTCTCATTTTGACGTTTGGTTACTTCCACATTTAATGCGTTGGCTTCAGTGGTGCTGTGTGCTTTCAGACACTCCCTCTTGTTTGCTTGCAGTATGTATTTAGTACATTTATTTTTATGCGATCACCTAAAGCAGACTCTATGTTTAGAGACTTATGGGCTATTTTCACTTGAGCTGGTTGGTTTTCTCCCTCACTGCTGTTATGCTTCACTCTTAAAGATTCCAGATCTTTTTTTTTTCTCATAGTGATGCAATAGAAGAACATGTTTGAGCTCCCTGAAGAACCTTTCAGTGGACGGTTTATTTATAGACATCCTTTTTTCTCTCAGTGTGAAGAATAGTTTAATAACCAGGAGTCTTTATCCACTGTAAAGAATGTTTTGTACTGTGGAAAGATTGTACGAATGTTCGAGGTTAGATTGATGCAAGAAAAAACAACAACCTGGTGAACAAAATGAAACTGAGCATCAGAATAGTTCAGATTTAGGCCCCTAATTTTTTTTTTCATGATGTGTGAAATATAGACAAAATTAAAAAAGTATCGTAGTATTATAAAGCTCTTAATAAATTATTAAATCGGATCATTTTAAAATTATTCAAATTTATTTGGAGTTCAAAATTAAAATGGAGTCTAAGAAAAAGAAAGAAAACAGGCCAGGAAATAATCCATAAATGATCTTTATTCAGGCAGTATTTGAGGATTAGGATTTTGAAATTGGCTTTTATTTCTCTTTTTTTAATCGTATTTCCTTATTTTATATTTGTTTACTTTGTCATTTTTACAGTTTTTGCAGTTTTGGTGTATATATGAGCAATATCACACTCGTAGCAGTGTGATATGGCTGTATATCCGCACTGGTGTGAGGTGTGCGTTGGCTCGAAGCCGGAGGCTGAGTGCCTTAGTGTCCCACCAGTGACGATATACAGCCATATCACACTGCTACGAATGGGATATTATGTTTATACAACAGTTCGACGGCGTAATCGTGTATATAAAAAAGAAAATCAAACACGGAGAGTCTGGAAAACCCTTTTGTATGAGGAACTACTTTCTTCCGCCCTTCAGTCACATATGAAGCTGACCGTCAGAACAGCAGAAACCGTTGCTCATTCACATACATCACTTTAGAGCTAGTGTCTGAATGATTCTCTAGCGTAATGTCTAAAGTGATGACAAAACAGGTGATTTGGTCACATTTTAAGATTATAAGGCTGAACGGCATGAAATACCATCAGTCTACAGAGATTTACCAGTATTTCTCTGTTGCAATCGGGAGATCACAATAATTAACCCCGAAAAAGTCAAAGCAAAGCAAACAACCTACAATACGGCTGAATTACAGCAATTCTGCAAACATGAGTTTGCCGAAATTCCTCCACAGCACTGTAACAGATTCAGTGCAAGTTATCGAAAATGCTAGAGTGGCTGGATGGCTGAAGGAAAACAAAATCAGGAATTTGGAGTGGCCTAGTCAAAGTCCTGACCTGAATCTAACTGAGATGCCGTGGCATGACTTTAAAAAAGGCGGTTCATGCTCAAAAACCCTCCAATGTGGCTGAATTACAACAATTCTGCAAACATGAGTGGGCCTTAATTCCTCCACAGCACTGCAACAGACTCAGTGCATTATACTCATCGAATTACTATGGTATAAATACACCACTACAGCATACAAAAGAGAGAGATCAACTTAGAATGGCACTTACCTGTTCTGTAATGATTTGCTGTTTTCTTCCCTAAGGACTTATTATGCTGTCTCTGTCGCCATCTAGTAGCAGAACATCAACCGTCTTTGCTCTGCTCTGTATGACAGGCTGATGGCCGCCAACGCGCTGAATCTCCGAAATTCATTCATTCATTCATTTTCATTTCGGCTTAGTCCCTTAATTAATCTGGGGTCGCCACAGCGGAATGAATCGCCAACTTATCCAGCATATGTTTTACGCAGCGGATGCCCTTCCAGCTGCAACCCATCTCTGGGAAACATCCATACACACCCATTCACACTCATACACTACGGACAATTTAGCTTACCCAATTCACCTATACCGCATGTCTTTGGACTTGTGGGGGAAACCGGAGCACCCGGAGGAAACCCACGCCAACACAGGGAGAACATGCAAACTCCACACAGAAATGCCAACTGACCCAGCCGAGGCTCGAACCAGCGACCTTCTTGCTGTGAGGCGAACGTGCTATCCACTGCGCCACCTTGAGGCCCATCTCCGAAATTATGAATAGCTAAAATAGGCACTGTCCTTATAAATAAACTGCATAGTAGCAATCTAAACAACTACATTCCCGCCTAAAAAAGCCTCAAAAGTACATTATGTTGTCCAACAGCTGCAATATTTGTCTGAGAACCAGACAGAACTGTTGTATACATATATTCTGTTTTAGCTTACTTTGTCATTTTTTATGAATTAATTTATTTTTTAATTTAAGACAAGGCAAGAATTGCCTTTCAAATCTTCTTTCACAGTTCGAAGCACAAAACCTGGAACTGTCAGGGAAACCTGTTTGAAAACAGTCATAGTGAATGTGTTGTTTTTGCTATGCTTTTTCACAAATCCAATGAAATGATCATCACGTCTCCTTAAATGCAGCGAAAGCACATGCTGAATCGGTGAATCTTTAGATCAATCCCCTCATATCTTTCTTGGAACTTTGCCTTTTATGCAAATGAAGCCCAAAGCATCACCCTTTAAATGTGTCATACCAGGAAGTGAGTGCCGGCATTCAGATCTGCAGACACACAGCAGAGGGATTGACGCTCTGCTTCAGCTCTGCCCCAGTGTGAAGCAGACGCTGGTTTGGTATCATGGTGACCCCGCTGACCTCCAGGGGTCAAACGCTGCACATCTAAAGGGTTTCGTGGCTCATCCTCCGTCTGCTGGACTCTACAACCTTTCAATGTCATTGGTCCAGGCTACTGCTGTCCTCAAGGTTCGCTCAAATCTCTGCGCTTCAGGGAGAACCAGGTAAGATCTGCAATTGTTTTTACTCTTAAAGGTCAATATTATTAGACCCCTTCAGCAATATACTTCTTTATTTTTAGATCGTCTACAGAGCAAACCACTGTTATACAATGACTTGACTAATTACCCTAATTTTAACCTAGTGAAGCCTTTAAATGTCACTTTGAGCTGAATACTAGTATCTTGAAAAATATCTAGTCAAATATTATGTGCTGTCATCATGGCAAAGACAAAATAAATCAGTTATTAAAACTATTATGTTTATAAATATGTTGGAAAAAAAATCTTATTTCTGTTAAGCACAACTTGGGGGACACATACAGGGGGGGGCTAATAATTCAGGAGGGTTAATAACTCTGACTTTAGCTGTATAATCAGTCTGTTTACCTGCTCGGGCAGATTCAATCCTGATGACTTGCTTCTTAGGAGACTCTTTCTGATCGTAAATGAGCTGTGTGTGTGTGTTGCAGATGGTTGGAAATAATCAGGGACCTTTTTTTACAATAATTATCATTCCAAAGCTTCACGAAAGGTGAACATTATTACATTACATTACAGTCAAAATCAGTAAAGGTGTTGAGTCTAGGATGGACAGTATATGTTTAGATGCAGAAACCTTTCATGTTCTTCTAAAATTAGCATTTTTTCTCAGGCTCCTATATGTCTTGATTCAGTAATTTAACTTTTGTGGTAAATAATAGGTTATTTTCAACGCTTTTAACATGAAATAGCTGAACATGAACATAATAGGCTGAGAAAAATGGCACTTATGTGTTTGCATCTGAACTCTCCATATACACATGGTTAACCTGCAGTTATGCAGTATATAAAGTGTACTTTTTATTTAATTGGCATTGTAAATGTTTGGATGATCGTTTTATGCACACTTTACAGCAGGGGTCACCAATCTCAGTCCCTGCAGGGTTTAGCTCCAACTTGCCTCAACACACCTGCCTGGATGCTTCAAGTATATCTAGTAAGACCTTGATTAGCTTGTTCAGGTGTGTTTCATTAGGGTTGGAGCTAAACTCTGCAGGACACCGGCCCTCCAGGAACAAGTTTGGTGACCCCTGCTTTACAGTAACCTACCGGCAGCATTTTGCCAGCAATTTAAGGCAAGGCAAGTTTATTGGTAACACTTTACAATAACAGTACTTGAATAATGATGTATTAATATGTAAAGTAAACATGGCTTTATTATGAACTAATGTTGAAGTAATGCATTTACTAATCATGAACTAACTTTAATGACATGAGTCACGTGAGTTCATGTGTGAATAACGGCTACCTTAATTACTTGTTAGTACATGATTGTTTTTTAATGAATGTATTAATTAACACGTTAGTTTGCTTAATTTAACTATCATGAACTCATGATTTGTTGATGTATAATTATATCATGACTTTACTTGGAGGGGCACATCATCATTAACCCATTCTGAACTCCTCATGAACTCCTTATGCACGTCCATCTTGTGCGTTGACACTGAATAACAATAGAAAAGTGTTCAGTCAACATCAACATGGACACTTTAAACACAGGAGTTGATGAGTAGTTCAGGATGAGTTAATGGTGATGTGCCCCTTCAAGTAAAGTCACGACATAATAATACATTAACAGCTCATGAGTTCATGTTGGCTACATTTATCTTAAACTTAAATGTTAATTAATACGTTAACAACATGAACTAACAAGTAATTAAGGTAGCCGTTATTCACACATGAACTCATGTGACTCATGTTGTAGTTAAAGTTAGTTCATGATTAGCGCATTAACTCATCATTAGCTCATAAGAAAGTAATGTTTAGTTTACATATTAATACATCATTATTCATGTACTGTTATTGTAAAGTGTTACCCGTTTATTTATATAGCACATTTCATATACAGTGGCAATTCAAAGGGCTTTACATAAACAGGAATGAGAGTAATACTCTAATATTTTATGTTAATATTTAGTATTAATATTTGCAGTATCATTTATCGTACTGCACATGCATTTACAGTGTTGTATATCTTTACTGTAAACATATACAGTGTTTTTACCTATAATATATTTTCATACCAATAAAAAATGACTTGTAATTCATAAAATACAGTGTATAAAGTGTACTTATTAAACCGGCATTGTAAATGACTGGCTGATCATTTGTGCGCACTGTAGACTTTACAGTAACCTACCGGCAGCATTTTGCCAGCAATTTACTCTAAATCAAAATTACAGCAAGATTACTGTATTAATATTTACAGTATCATTTATCTTGCTGTACATGCATTTACAGTATTGTTTATCTTTACTGTAAAATATATAGCATTTATACCTGTAATATATTTTTATACCAATAAAAAAGTACTTGTAATTCATTGTTCACTTGTCTGTTTACCGTAAAACAGCCCAAGTGGTAAATTACCGCATTTCCTATGATTATGGCCTGGGTTCACAATCATTTATTTACTGTATTTCAATTGACGGCAAATTAAAAATACTGTTTTTTACAGGGCCAAGAAGATAATGCCCACAAATGCAACTTTAAAATACAGTAACACATTGCAGAACTGTTAACATGCATAACTAATACTGCAAAGAGTAAAATGCGATTCACATTATAGTAAAATACTGTAATTTACTGTAAAAAAGTAACTCAAAAGTAGCTGAGTGATGTACTACGAAAGGATTATGTAAAATACGGTAACACTTTAGTTTAAGTAGCAGTTTACACTATTAACTACTGGCTTATTGCCTGCGTATTATTACGATATTGGCTGTTTATTAGTACTTAAAAATTGTGATCTTATTCTATAGCAGATTAATACTATATTAAGCTAATTAGTGAGTCTATGTTAATGGTTTATTAATAGCAGTAACTGTACCTTCAAATAGTCCCTTTATTAATCAGGGGTCGCCCCAATGGAATGAACCGCCAACTTATCCAGCATATGTTTTACACTGCGGATGCCCTTCCAGCGGCAACCCAGTAACTACACAATCATTCACACACATACACTATACCGCATGTCTTTGGACTGTGGGGGAAACCGGAGCATCCGGAGGAAACCCACGGCAACACGGGGAGAACATGCAAACTCCACACAGAAATGCCAACTGGCCCAGCTGGGGCTTGAAACAGCGACCCTCTTGCTGTGAGGTGACAGCGCTAACCACTGAGCCACCGTGTCGCCCCCCAAAAAAATGAATGGAACAAAATGTAGTTCAGTTTGTGCTGCTGTATTGATTTGTATTGAATATCATGTTATATTTTATCATTAAACCAGTGTAAGACTGCAAAAATATGAATTTAAGGGAGAGCAGAGCACATACATCGAGGTCTGAATGAATGAAAATGTGTATTTGCATGACAATTAAACCTGGGAATTTTAGACTGCAGAATTTCCAGGACACCAAATCATTGTAGGATTGCTGTAAATGTTATGAATAAATCTTCCATGAGAGACAAGGACATACAGTGTGCAGTGTGTGGGGAAAAAGGTACAAAAGCTGTCACTGAGGTTGTATCCTTTCAAAAAGTCAATTGTTGCTAATATATAACCATTAAGTCACAAAAATCTAAGTTTTAGGATCAGCATCATCATCTTCTAAGTGATCATTTGGTATCAGAAGTGGCTTATATGAAAGGCAAAGGCCTCTAGATTACGCTTATTTTACCAAAATAAAATATGATCATGCCTTGATTTTTCATTATTTAATTTGGACAGTAAGGTCTGACTTTACTTAGACAAAAGTCTTGCTTAACAGAAATAATGTACAGTATAGAATATAAAGTCATGCTGCAGTGGAGAAAGAATGAATATTGTGTATGACTCCCATGAGCTTGGAGGACTGCATCCATACATCTCTGCAATGACTCAAATCACTTATTAAAGTCATCTGGAAAGGCAAAGAAAGCGTTCTTGCAGGACTCCCAGAGTTCATCAAGATTCTTTGGATTCATCTTCAATGCCTCCTCCTTCATCTTACCCCAGACATGCTCAATAATGTTCATGTCTGGTGACTGGGCTGGCCAATCCTGGAGCAGCTTGACCTTCTTTGCTTTCAGGAAGTTTGATGTGGAGGCTGAAGTATGAGAAGGAGCGCTATCCTGCTGAAGAATTTGCCCTCTCCTGTGGTTTGTAATGTAATGGGCAGCACAAATGTCTTGATACCTCAGGCTGTTGATGTTGCCATCCACTCTGCAGATCTCTCGCATACCCCCATACTGAATGTAACCCCAAACCATGATTTTTTTCTTCACCAAACTTGACTGATTTCTGTGAGAATCTTGTGTCCATGCGGGTTCCAGTAGGTCATCTGCAGTATTGGTGATGATTGGGATGCAGTTCAACAGAGGATTCATCAGAAACATCTACCTTCTGCCACTTTTCCACATGATCAACTAGAAGTCGAGTTATTATTTGCTGCTCTTACAACTGAGATCAATGACAAGACTTTTGTCAGGTAGTGTACATTAATATTATTAATATTATGTTAACATTTTCTTATTATTCAAATTGATGAATTCTGACTGAGGACAGTTGACAGAATGGGCTGGACAGGTTGTTATTTGTCTAATAAATGACACAACAGGCTTTTTCTAATGATATATTATGTAATAAAATTGTATTTAAAAAAATAAGTATTTAATCATATTTCTTTATTCCGAATCTTACGGAAATATTTTGGTACATCAAAAGGTGTGGTTATGATGACCACGTGACAAGCTAAGTGGGTAGCACAATCGCCTCACAACAAGAAGGTCGCTGGTTCGAGCCCCGGCTGGGTCAGTTGGCGTTTCTGTGTGGAGTTTGCATGTTCTCCCCGTGTTTCCTTCGGGTGCTCTGGTTTCCCCTACAAGTCCAAAGACATGCGGTATAGGTGAATTGGGTAAGCTAAATTGTTCGTAGTGTATGTGTGTGAATGAGTGTGTATGGATGTTTCCCAGAGATGGGTTGCAGCTGGAAGGGCATCCGCTGCGTAAAACATATGCTGGATAAGTTGGCGGTTCATTCCGCTGTGGCGACCCCAGATTAATGGAGGGACTAAGCCGAAAAGAAAATGAATGGGTGAATATCACTAAAATGCAGTATTTAAATCTCACAATTAAATGATTAAATGAGGCGAATAACTGCAAAAAGGGTCCACTTTTGGAGAAAATAAGACCCAGTCTATTCACCAGGTTGGCTACGGACCTGCCATATAACTTATTTGCAACCACCTGCCTTAAAGAAAATATTAAATCCAATAAATCATTTGTTTTTCAGTGTAGTGTGTTGTGTTCGCCAGCAGGAGGCGCTGAAATGCAGCCTGTGTTCACTCACCCTGACTGACTGTCATTGAGCGCATCCTCTAGAGTCATGACATCATAA
>CAIGQW010031353.1:2278-14453 GCA_903798125.1 Danio choprae
ACTCATTCACACACATACACTATGGACAATTTAGCTTAGCCAATTCACCTCACCAATTCAGCGCATGTCTTTGGACTTGTGGGGGAAACCGGAGCACCCGGAGGAAACCCACGCCAACACGGGGAGAACATGCAAACTCCACACAGAAACGCCAACTGACCCAGCCGAGGCTCGAACCAGCGACTTTCTTGCTGTGAGGCGAACGTGCTACCCACTGCGCCACCATGAGGCCCAGAATAGAGAAACACAAATATCAAAACATACGTACTGTAGAGTCAATTTCCAGGATCAATAAAGTCAATTTCACGTTAACCACGACCTCCCTTTTTGAAAGCCGAATGTCATTAATTCGGATTTCAGCCATAAATAATACAGCACTTTTTCTTTCGCTCTGTCTCGGGATATTTTCAATCCATTTCTCCTGGAAGACGAACGATTTCATTAAAACCTGCCTGAGAAAATTGTGCCAGTTGACAGAGGCTTGCTGATATCAGCAAAGGATTTCTCCTAGTTCTTATAACCCTGCATTTTCCTCCCTCAGTCTAATATGAAAATGTGCTTTGAACTCTTGGACGTGCAGAAAAACCTCCAGTATAGAAACCTCCCGTCACTTTTGCCACCAATTAGCCCTATTCCTTCACATATTTTTGATTCAAGCCAATAAAAAACCCCCATCAGCAGACATTAAAAGCTACTGCATTAGATCACTGTGCCATAATCACTTAAGCTCATTTCATAGCTGGTTTCGTCCTTTGTATACTAATTGGAAGTGGCTGTCGTGTGCAAAAGAGCGATGTGTTTCGATTTACGGCAGGAGACAACAGCCCGCACATCTGTGACGCCCAATAATTAGCCCAGAAGTGGCACTAGCGTCTGCGCTAATCGGCCTGCACTGTCAGCAAAAGCTTTGACACGTATGATAATGCGGTTCAGTAATAGTTGTCGGACCTGAAACGTTAAAAGGTTGCAAATACAAATGCCAGGCACATTTGATAAGATGTGATAATTCGCTTAATTAACAAGCGTTGTTGTACTCTATTAACAAATTAAGTCAACACACATATACAATACCTTGCCACTTTATTAGGTACACCTGTGTAGCACGTAACAATTGTATACTTGTATATTGTTCAATATGGATCGTCATATAAAAACTATAGTAATTTATGGTAAATATTATACTGTGTTTTGAACCATACTATAGTACACTATTCTACTGTGTAATATTTACCTTAAGACTAACATGCTGATACTAACATCTAAATATATTTTAATTTCACAGTGACTTTAATAACAGGCAGCTAATAAGCCACTAGTTAATAGTGAGAATTGGTACTTAAAGTGTTACCAATTTATTTGACGTGACAGCCAACATAACAAATTAAATTCTTACTGTTAGACAAATTGGGCCTCACGGTGGCACAGTGGGTAGCACGATCGCCTCACAGCAAGAAGGTCGCTGGTTCGAGCCTCGACTGGGTCAGTTGGCGTTTCTGTGTGGAGTTTGTGTTTGTGTTCTCCCAGTGTTGGCGTGGGTTTCCTCCGGGTGCTCCGGTTTCCCCCACAAGTCCAAAGACATGCGGTATAGGTGAATTGGGTAAGCTAAATTGTCCGTAGTGTATGAGTGTGAATAGGTGTGTATGGATGTTTCCCAGAGATGGGTTTCAGCTGGAAGGGCATCCGCTGTGTGAAACATGCTGGATAAGTTGGCGGTTCATTCCGCTGTGGCGACCCCAGATTAATAAAGGGACTAAGCCGAAATGAAAATGAATGAATGAATGAAATTGTCCGTAGTGTATGTGTGTGAATGAGAGTGTTTGGGTGTTTTCCAGTGTTGGGTTTCAGCTGGAAGGGCATCCGCTGTGTGAAACATATGCTGGATAAGTTGGCGGTTCATTCTGCTGTGGCGACCCGAGATTAATAAAGGGACTAAGCCGAAATGAAAATGACTGAATGAATGAATGGATGAGTTGGCGGTTCATTCCGCTGTGGCGACCCCAGATTAATAAAGAGACTAAACCGAAAAGAAAATGAATGAATGAATATTAGACAAATTATTGTGCATTGACATCACTAACGATAAACAAAGTTATTCTCTAATAAGTTCTTGTAAACATGTCAAGGTTTGCATGTACAGGAAATCAGGACCATAAAAGCTGATCTTTGTGAGTTATCAGTGTATTTGTGTGCATGTAAAAAGTTTTCACTGATATAAGTATTCAACAAAGACATTCATTTATGGTGCTCTGTGGGCCTGCGTTGGCCTCTATTTCATGAGTCCCCATCTAATCCTCTTCTTATTCTGACAAGAACTTCATGTTTTATAATCAACAGCTCAGAAATCCAATCTTTCTGTTTTATCTCCTTTTCAAACCATCCTCAGTAAAACCTTAGAGATGACTGTGTGTGAAAACCCCAACAGATCAGCAGTTTCTGAAATACTCGTCGCTGGCACCAACAACTAAACTCTCTTAAAGGAACACTCCACTTTTTTAGAGATAAGCTCATTTTACAAGTCACCTAGAGTTAAACTGTTGAGATTTATCAGTTTTGAATCCATTCACCCGATCTCCGGGTCTGGTGATAGCGCTATTAGCTTAGCTTAGCATAGTTCATTGAATCGGATTAGACCATTAGCATCTCGCACAAAAATGACTTTAATTTTCCTATTGAAATTTTGACTCTTTCGTAGTTACATGATGTATTAAGACTAGTTGCTCTTTTCTAGGCTGACATGGCTAGGAACTATAATCTCACTCTGTTTTAACCATCTACATCAAGCGCAATGTTAGGATTCATTCATTAATTTTCTTTTCGACTTTAATTAATCTGGGGTCGCCACAGCGGAATGAACCGCCAACTTATCCAGTATATGTTTTACGCAGCGGATGCCCTTATAGCTGCAACCCATCACTGGGAAACACCCATACACACTCATTCACACACATACACTATGGACAATTTAGCTTACCCAATTCACCTATACCGCATGTCTTAGGACTTGTGGGGGAAACCGGAGGAAACCCACACGAACACAGGGAGAACATGCAAAGTCCACACAGAAACGCCAACTCACAAAGCCAAGGCTCGAACCAGTGACCTTCTTGCTGTGAGGCGACGGCACTACCCACTGCGCCACCATGCCGCCACAATGTTATTATGCAATATTGTAATATAATGCAAATTGGCTAACATCCGTCAATACAACCAATGTGATCACCCCGCAACTATGTAGACATCTGTGAGAGATGCACTCTACCACCACTACATCATAAACACCACAAATGAAGTATGATTTGATGTATTCAACAAACAAACCAACCAACACTTTTCCATTTTGGAGAATCGCAGTTAATAATAGTCCGTATAAACAGTTCATATCAGCCTAGAAAATTCATTCATTCATTTTCATTTCGGCTTAGTCCCTTTATTAATCTGGGGTCGCCACAGCGGAATGAACCGCCAACTTATCCAGCATATGTTTTACGCAGCGGATGCCCTTCCAGCTGCAACCCATCTCTGGGAAACATCCATACACACCCATTCACACTCATACACTACGGACAATTTAGTCTACCCAATTCACCTATACCGCATGTCTTTGGACTTGTGGGGGAAACCGGAGCACCCGGAGGAAACCCACACCAACACAGGGAGAACATGCAAACTCCACACAGAAACACCAACTGACCCAGCCGAGGCTCGAACCAGCGACCTTCTTGCTGTGAGTTGAACGTGCTACCCACTGCGCCACTGTGAGGCCCAGCCTAGAAAATAGCAACTTTTAAATTTCTGTCAGTCTTACAACGTAACTACAGAAGTGTCAACGTGTCTTAAAGTAGGGAAATTATCGAAAGTCTTTGGTCATTTTTGAGCGAGATGCTATTGGTCTAATCCAATTCAATGATCTATCCCTGCTGGAAAACACAGCATATGCTGGTAAGGTATGTTTTGATGCTGGTATGGTGGTCTTGCTGGTCTCAATGCTGGTCTTGCTGGTCTCGATGCTGGTCTCAGTGCTGGTCTTGCTGGTTTCAATGCTGGTCTCAGTGCTGGTCTTGATGCTGACCAGCACTGAGACCAGGAAGACCAGCATTAAGACCAGCACTCATTCAAGCTAGACCAGCATCGAGACCAGCAAAACCAGCATGGAAACCAGCAAGACCAGCATCAAAACATACCTTACCAGCATATGCTGTTTTTTTCAGCAGGGATGTTAAGCTAAGCTAAAACTGTCAGACCTGGAGATTGGCTGAATGGATTAAAAAATGGTAAATCTTTACTGTTTAAGTCTAGGGGAGTTGTAAAACTATTTTCAAAAAAGAGAAGTCATTTTCATTGAAATAATCTTTGTTCTCCATTTCATGCTCGATTTGATCTCCAGCAGATCTTCTTGACCACATCAATGTGCCTGAATGCATCGAGTTGCTGCTATGTGATTGGCTGATTAGATATTTGCGCTAACAAGCAGTTAAACAGGTTTACCTAATATTGCACTGAGTGCATTTCCACATTTTCCTGCATGTGCCCTAACAAGTGAACCTCTACAAACTATTAAGAGCCATAATTAAGAGCGAGATCTTTGGGTAAATAAACAAAACACAAAGCTGCTGTGTTGCAAATGGGCCGGAGAGAATTGGCTAGTATGAAGTACACTGGTTTACCTGAGCGTCTGTGACTCCTGGTTCATTTCACCGCAGTATCCGCTGTGTTTAATTGAGCAGCAATGCTAATGTTATGTAAAGCCAAGATGAGCCGGTAACACAGAGCAGCATAAATGCATTTGTATAGATAAAGCACAGCCGTAATGTAATGTTTACACGCCTGGTCCCCTATTCACAAAGCATCTTAAAAATACATCCACACAAAGCCAGAGCATTCCCTGTCTGACCTTTTTTTTTACTTCATTAAAAAATACTTGCTTACACATGAAGCCACTCAAATGAACTAAAACAATGTAGTATACATGCCAGACCAGTGTGTGGTGCTGTAATTCTGCCACAAAGATGTAGAAGAAGAGTTGGACCACGCACACAAGCATACACTGCATTCCATTTATAAGGACTTATCCATTTGCCCTAATACCATCGAAGGATTTACCCTCCGATGTCCCTGATGAGAAAACCAGCATAGACCAACATGATTACCATGCTGGTCTATGCTGGTCAATGCTGGTTTAGCTGGTCTACCAGCTTGCCTTGCTGGTGATGCTGGTAAACCAGCTTGGTTTTGCTGGTAGACCAGCTTGGTCTTGCTGGTGATGCTGGTCACCAGCATAGCACCCGCATCCCAGCACCAGCATATGTTGTGTTTTGGTGCTGGTATGCTGGTGACCAGCATGGGATGCTAGTGCTGGGATGCTGTTGTTATGCTGGTAACCAGCATGGGATGCTGGTGCTGGGATGCTTGCCACCAGTATAGCACCAGCATCCCATGCTGGTCACCAGCATACCAGCACTGAAACACAACATATGCTGGTCTTGCTGGTGACCAGCAATGCTGGTCTATGCTGGTCTTTTCAGCAGGGGTGACAGCTTCAAAGGGATGAAGGGTCTAGGGGTCAAAAAAGCAATTTGGAATACACTTCTGAGTCTATCTTAATGAGACGATTAAGGAGGTATACCTTCATCACACTTTTAGTCCGCTGGTGAAAATGATGCGTACATTGTACAGGCTGTATGTATGTATGTTGTTTGTTTGTTTGTTTGTTTGTTAGGTGCCTGGATTTTTACTTTTGTTGTTTCCTCCCCAATCCCTTTCTGTTCTTATTTGTGCTCACTGCTGCTCTTCCATTGAGGTAAAGTTGGTTTTATATTGGCACATTCGTTCAGTGACGACTTGTGACACGGTCCCTATATTATTTACCAAAGTACTTTGAATATTCGGTCTGAAATCGCATACAAGAATGACTTCAAACCAACATTAGCACTATTTAACTGACTGTGAAAAGTATTGTACTTTGTTTAGTTTGATTGGCTGCTAATATGATTTCCCTGTTTAGAAATTGCAGAGGATGCTTTTCTGACATTATATTAATAAGGAGAAAGTGCGAATATAAGGGCCTCACAGTGGCGCAGTGGGTAGCACGTTGGCCTCACAGCAAGAAGGTCGCTGGTTCGAGCCTCGGCTGGGTCAGTTGGCGTTTCTGTGTGGAGTTTGCATGTTCTCCCCGTGTTGGTGTGGGTTTCCTCCGGGTGCTCCGGTTTCCCCCACAAGTCCAAAGACATGCGGTATAGGGGAATTGGGTAAGCTAAATCGTCCGTAGTGTATGAGTGTGAATGGGTGTGTATGGATGTTTCCCAGAGATGGGTTGCAGCTGGAAGGGCATCCGCTGCGTAAAACATATGCTGGATAAGTTGTCGGTTCATTCCGCTGTGGCGACCCCAGATTAATAAAGGGACTAAGCCGAAAAGAAAATGAATGAATGAATGCGAATATAAAACTTTACCCCAATCTAAAAATCCAGGTGTTCCGATTGGCTCCGATTAGTTTTTCAATCTACTAGATAAGAAGTGTGTTCTACCATATGTTTTTCTTATGCTGCGTTCACACCAGATGCGGATGAAGCGTCAAGCGCGAGTGATTTACATGTTACGTCAATGCAAAGACACGAGAGGACATCCTGTGGCGCGAATGAAGCGGTGCGAGTTGATCGTTTTGTGCGTTGGACGCACGAATCGCTCAAGATGCAAAAATCAGAACGTTAACCAATCATGAGCTAGCTCTTGTAGCGATTATGAGGAGAGTAGCGTCTGTTGTTGGTGTCCCGAGGGGAAACCCTCTTGCCGACACCGGACAACAGATCATCAAAATGGGCTCAGCTCAGTCTGAAACACCGCTGAAAGCCTCCATCATCCATCATCCAGGTAGAGTTTCTGGAGGAGTTGATGAACTCACAGAGATAGGCACACCTCTGAAAGAATCTAGTGGACTCAAACACAGCGCCGAACGAATCTACACTGTTTTTCAGTCTTCCTAAAGCACATAAAGCACAGCTAATCTCTCAATAAAATCCATGTTAGCCATTTAGCAACGAGTCACCGGGCAGACAGAAGCCCCGCCCATGACACGAATCCACATTTATTGTGAAGTGAATTTGATGCGCGAATGAAGCGTGTAAACTCAAAATGTCCACGCGAATTATTTATGCGTGCCGCATCTGGTGTGAACACAGCATTACAGACTATAGTTGTAGTTGGGGCGTGCAATGCTAAAGATTTGTTTCCGTTTCGTTTTCCTCCTCTTCAGTTTGATATAGCACCACTTATTTTCTCTCCCTCCCGTGGTTTGCTTCAACGCATCAATGTTTTGATTTTCTTGTATCTACTGTACATTTCTGGTAATAGATTTGGAGAATGGTTATTTCTTTACGTTTTGTATTATCGTAAGTAAAGCAAACCACTATTGCGATGTCCGTTGTGTTCGGTCTTAGGTGATGTGTATAGTTTATATGTATCGTTAGTAGTCAGTATAGTTAGATAACCGCTCAGGTATGTTAGTTATGTATAGGTGTAAAAATAGCTGTTACGTCCAGTATTGCGTTCACGTTTATAATCATTTTTGTTTATGTAGCACTGTGGTCCTGTGAGACACATGTCATTTTACACATGTAGTGAAATGACAATAAAGCTCAACTTGAATTTGTGTCTCAGGTTCATAGCAGTTAACCTCGGAGGGTAATTCCAAAGTCATAAGGTTATCATTTTATTGTTAGTTCTTTTCATCCGCTGAGCTACAAGTGTGCGTGACATAAATTTGGGGGCTCGTCCGGGATCTTTTCTAAGCATCGAGGAAGGGTGCGCTTTGGTAGCCCTTTTCTTTTCTCCTGGGAGTAGCTGCTGTGATGTGACACATGCTTCTAGAAAGCACAATCAGCTGACCATATACTAGTTTAACTAGTGACAGCATGATTGTTGATTATGGCTATACAATTTCATACAATATTTCTATGAATAAATCTTTGACAGAAACTCTTCCCGTCAGCCGATCACTGTATGCATAATAAGACTGATGACATCACCCATAGCAATCCTATGTCTACCCCACCCTTACTCTTAGTTTAAGACTACTTTCTTTTTATCTTAGTAAAAGTTTCAAGAGTTTACACTTAGCTGATGATTGAATGTAAAAGCGAGTTTGGCATGCTGTCCCGGGAGAGAGCCCTGAGCTCATGAGATCCTCGAGCCCGGGGCTCCCTCCCGTTTGCGGGGCGAGAGGGGAGTTTGAGCTCAGGTAGGTCTCGAGAACTCCACCGCTTGTTAATGTAATTATGGATACTTGTGGAGAGAAATGTAGCTGATTGAGAGCTCGTCTATGGTGTCGATTTGGTTTTGGTCAATTTACTTATGTTGCACGTTTTTGGCTTGTGGGAGGAAACCGGAGAACCCGGGGAAAACCCACGCAGACACGGGGAGAACATGCAAACTCCACACAGCAATGTTGCTTGGCCGGGTGAGATTTGAGCCAGGCATTTGCTGTGAGGCGACGGTGCTAACCACCGAGCCTCCGTGCCGCCCAGTCGAGGAAAGGGGGAGGAGTAGGGGTGGAAGGGGGATTCTTCGGGACGAAGATGGCTAAGGTGAGATACTTTGGTTATTTATAGCGATTTAGGAATCGTCTGATTGGTGGATTGTGCATTAGCTAAAGCGGGACCAGCTGCGGTCAATCATAAGCACGTGCTCCTCTCCAAATTAGTTTATAAATAAACTTCACTCAGGGTTTTGTGAACAGGTTTTAAGAGAAAACTCCTAGCTCCTGGCTATTTAGCAGAACACGTAGTGGTAAGATAAAATGCTGTGTGAACGCGGGCCCTGATTTAAACATCAAGTTTGCGATTACATGCCCATCACTGTGTTTATCGCAACACGTCCTCATATTTCTTAACGGAGTAAAGCCCCATCTCGGTTCTTGTTGGGTTGTGTTGTTGCCGCTCTCCTTTTAGGCTCTTTTTTTTTTTTTTATACCTACGCTGTCAAGAAATGGTCTGAAATAACAAGAACTGACAAGTAATTATACGCAGAACTCTCCTCATTCGTCTCCAATTATCCCTCAGCACCTCAAGCTCAGGCCAATTATTCCAAATTGTGCTGCTTTGTCTTAGATTTTCTTGTCTTATTTTGCTGAGGGAAAGCGTTCATTAGTGTTAATCAGACATGTGTCCGTGTGCGGCTCTATAGTATGGATATAGTATCACCTTTTTCGGTTTGATATGTAGTGATTTTATCATTGGACACTATATATAATTTTTGTTATGATTAAGTTTTCCAGAATATTATTCCTTAAGATGTTCTTAAATCAGGGTTTATCCTGAATCTAAAACTAAAACATTGTGTAGAGCTCGGCTAGAGTACTCGGCTAGACTACTCAACAGCTTCCTCCCACAGGCTGTTAGAGCCCTCAACTCCAGTCAACTTACCCCCCTCTGAAACCTCCCCATGTATTCCTGAGTGTGTCCCATACAGGTGAGTGGGCTTAACAAACCACCTGTGGAAGGACACCCCCTCGTCTCTCTGACTCTTGCACCAGGTTGCACATTTGCACTATAGACACTTTCCTAATCACTCCATGTCTCTTGGAAACACTGGGCATTTTAAATGGTGCTTCATTCAGTTGAGTGGGCTTGACAAACCACCTGTAGAAACACTCTTCTCTCTTATGCACCTGACACTTTATCTAAACTCCACCTTACAGGGACTCAATGTTTACTGTAAATGTACCACAATCATGTTGCACTGCTGGCTTCAACCTTAAACACCTCTTGCACAATATTAGACCTTAAATACCTCCTGCACAATATCCTGCACAACATTGTTCAGCCTCATGATAAAGTACTTGTATAGCCTGTCTTATGTGTATAGTTTAAGTATTTTATTCTGTTTTATAATATATGTTAGTTATGCATAGGTTTTTTATAATAGCTCTCATGTCCAGTGTTGTGTTTGTACTTATGATTAATCCATGTAGCACCGCTGTCCTGCGAGACACGACATTCTGTTCCTCTGTATGTCCACACATGTAGCGCAATGACAATAAAGCTCCACTTGACTTGACTTGACTTAATTTATTATAATAATTTATTGTCTAAATTCTAAGAATCTTAATTTTTGTTAAGTTTATTTTGTAAAATTAATTGGCTGAAATTGGAATAAAGAGTTTAAAGTCATATACACATAAAATAGACAAAAACAACATAAAAAAACCTCAAGATATCTTGAGATGAAAACAGAAAATAGAAGCAAGAAGCTAAATGTAAATATGAAAAAAATTGACCAAAAACAATAACCGTTAAATGAAACAAAACAAATAAGATTACAAAGATCTAGATGGAAAACCAGGCCCTTGTTGCATCCCATCCATACAGATCCTTGAGGGTTTTTATGGGGGTTTTTTTGCGTTCTCTTACAAAGGTTACGATTTGTAGTGGTGACAGGAACATTGGTTTAAGATTAGTGCAAAATAACATCCAAAAGGAGTGGAATAAGACAACTTAATTTCCCTTGTGAGCATGTTTGTCTCGCCTTCCCTTTCTTTCCTTTCCTTTCCTCTTTCTTTCACTCTCTACCTGCCGGATTATTGGATAAAAGAGAGCGACATAGCAAAACACCAGCCTCTTTTTTTATGAAGTCCCCAATCTAAATGTCAGTGTGACCCACCGCGGCGCAGGGCTTTGTGGGAAGGCAAACACCACTGGGCGGCTGTTTTGCGCCGACTGCCGAATCTCCTCAGGATCTGGTGTGAGTGAGCTGGAAATGACAGTAAACACGATGCCTGGGACTCAGAGAGGTCAGATCCGACTCATCCGGCAGACTGTTTTTGACAGGACACACACATATATTCGCATTCCCAGACTCTTGCCAGTAAAGCAGCTGTTTCTGTGTTCATGTCACTGCGTGGCAAACACTGCCATAATCTCTAGGACTGAAGGGTATGGAGACGGAGATCCTGCTGACTTTATGAACAATCCTGAAAACATAACAAAAACAGAAAGGGACAGACGTAAACAGCAGGATCTACAGTACAGGAGGGTTCAGGCAATACATTCCACAATATTAAGGCTTTTTATAGTCGAACTTTCTTGTTCTTCACATAGTGAAGTTTATATATAAACTAATTTCCAAAGGATCACGTGCTTATGATTGACCACGGCAGGTCCACGCATTAGCGGTCACATGATTTACCAATCAGATGAATTCGATCACATATAAATAGCCGGATTTCCTTACCTTAGTCATCTTCGTCTTGAAGAATCCCCCCCATCCACCCTTACTCCTTCCCCTCTTTCTTAACTAAATACAGGTGATCTCTCGAGAGAGCTCCGACTCCCCTTTCTCCCGATGAAACGGGAGGGAGCCCCAGGCTCAAGGATCTTCCAAGCTCAGGGCTCTCTCCCAGGACAGCATGCCAAACTCGCTTTAACTTATCAATCGCCATCACAAGCATTACATTTCATATATACCTCATCCATGTAATTGGACGATGTGCTTTATTAGCATAAGATACACACTGTTTAGGTTACTAATACGTTTACTCTATTCCTCTCCCAGTTAAACAGCCACTTACTTTAATGTATTTCAGGAGAAAATTATGAATTAACATGTTGTAAATCCAGCAGCTCTGATCTCTCCTGCAGCGTAGACCAAACATGCGGTGCCCATTACACATCTAATAAAAAAATAATATGATCATTTAAACTACAAAATCCGAAATTATATTATTTTATAATAATTCGTTCAATTAATAATTGTAATTATAGAATATAATTTAAATATTTGCAGAAAAATGAAAAGGAAACAAATAACAATATATGCATAAATCATCAGGGCTGTGGTGTGACACGTGATAAACTTCACGCCTTGCAATGGAAACGTTCAAGAGATGCATTTTCACATTAAGAAAAACTCACACAGGATTATATAAAACATACGTGTGAAAGGGTTAATTGTGATTTTTATTGCATTTGCAACTTTGTATCTCACACTTGTGACTTTCATTCATTCATTCATTTATTTTCATTTCAGCTTAGTCCCTTTATTAATCTGGGGTCGCCACAGCGGAATGAACCACCAACTTATCCAGCATATGTTTTACGCAGCGGATGCCCTTCCAGCTGCAACCCATCTCTGGGAAACATCCATACAGACCCATTCACACTCATACACTACGAACAATTTAGCTT
>CAIGQW010031361.1:1053-11613 GCA_903798125.1 Danio choprae
ATATATATATATATATATATATGGTTTGTAACATAAATTGGGGGCTCGACCTAACAGTCTACTTATAATCTAATGAGAATTAGTTGGCATGTAGATGCAATGTAACTTAAATTCAACAAAATGCATTAAAGGGACCATCAAAATAAAGTGATATTAAAATATCCACAAATTAGCAGTTTCGTGTTTTTATTTTTCCATTTATGTCTGCTTTTGAATTGCATTATGGGACCTTGATGTTTCTCCCAACAACTTTTAACCTTGAAACTTGACTTTTATGAACATTTTGAATAGTTTAAAGTGATATATTGTAAGGATGTAAATTATCATGTGCATTTGTTTATATTGCAGAAAATGTCTTTTTCACCAAAAAGGTTCATACAAAGTCCAAAGGCAAATATCGATAAGATCAGGGGCTGGTTAATGTGTGTGGACTTTGGGGATTTTACGATGTGGTCACATGTTGATTGATCAGTTTCCACTTAGTGGTACGGTACGGTACGGTACGCTTTTATGTCCGTTTCCACTGTCAAAAGGTACCTAAAAGCGAACCGTACCATACCACTTTTTGTGTACACTTTCTAAAAGGTACCAAGCACGACAAAAGGGTACCAAAAGGCGGAGCCTGATACGCAGCTGAACGCTATTGGCGAGGAGAATAAAAACAAAGAAAGTGCCATTTTTAAATACACAGAACTGAACTGAACTAAACTCTGAAATCTGGACTTTACTAGAACATGTTAAGCTGCTTTGACACAATCTACATTGTAAAAAGCGCTATATAAATAAATTTGAATTGAATTGAACTTATTTCTCTCTATATTATCATTTCTTATACATTATATTATTTCAAACTACTAAAAAGTCAATAAATGTACTTTGTTACACTGTAGAGTTTACTTTTCAACATCAAACGTCAACAGAGCACAGATCAACATCCCATAATGCAATTCACAACCGTAAATAAACCGAAAATATGGAAACATCGTAGGAAGCCCCCTTTGTTACATGATTATTTAGTCTCATGAGCTTGCTCGGCTATTCAGAAGCACAGCCCGGACTCTGTTCTGATCTCTCCCTTTGGGATCGTATGAGCATCTGAAAATTGCCTATTGTTGGAGGAATGAGAGAACAATGTGCACCCCTCCCACTGTACACGAGAGTCATGCGCTCGCTGCAGTGGGTGATGCCAATGCATTAGTGCCCGTCTCCTCCTCAGATAGACCAGAGCGCGCTGACCCCTGAAAGTGCCTGCTGAGAGGACACTTGCTCAGATTGTACTGAAGAATGTGGTAGGCGACTTTTTGACTGTCAGCATGTAGTCTGGTCCACCGTGCCGCTTACTGTGTCCAAGAACTGCCCACATACACTGTTAAACATCTGATTGTATTTTTACGGTAACTTACTGGCAGCACAAGTTACCGCAACTGCCCCTTTACAGTAACTTCCCTGTTAGTGTGTTTTACAGTAGTAGAGCCTTACCGCAATTTCATTTTACAGTAAAATTTCCTTTGTCATATTTTAATTTTGCAGTATGACAATTTTTACTGTACTTTTACGGTAATCTAATTACCCTAGCCGTACAAAACCTTAGGTTTTAGTATTTATCTCATCTGTGTCTTCAACTACAGTAGCAGAACTTGATTACTGCATATTAGGAATTTGCAGTAATCAACTGTAATCAAAGTAATTTACTGTAAATGTTTTAAAACGACCCACAATTCAGTGCATATTACAGTAGTGAACTGTAAAGAATGAATATGGTGTTTTACTGGGCGTTTTTGCAGTAAATAATTTTAAAATTGCGGCACAATTTTACAGTGTAGTCTAACAGTGTAAGTCTAACAGTGTAGACTGTAAATGGACTGAATAACCGATTAACATATAAAGCAAACAAACTGAGTTTTTGTTGTTGTTTAGATCTGCTTAAAGGGGTAGTTCACCATTTATTCATCCTCAAGTGGTTCCAAACCTTTATGAGTTTCTTTCTTCTGTTAAAAAAAAGAGAAGAAGTTGATTTGAAGAAAGCTGAACTTGTGTAGTAGGAGAAACAAATATTATGAAAGTTATAGTAATCTTACTAGAGTACTATATAATCAGTGTTGATATCAGCTCAGATAGTTAGCTTTTGGGGAATTTTATCATCTATATTTTAGCAAATCCTTTGAGCTTTGGGTCATGACTGAAAGGACAATATCTTGGATACAAGCAGCCGAACTGAGTTTCCTTCGCAGGGTGGCAGGGCGCACCCTTATAGATAGGGTGAGGAGCTCAGTCACCCGGGAGAAGCTCGGAGTAGAGCCGCTGCTCCTCCACATCGAGAGAAGTCAGCTGAGGTGGCTCGGGCATCTGTTTCGGATGTCTCCTGGACACCTACCTAGGGAGGTGTTCCCGGCATGTCCCACAGGGAGGAGGCCTCGGGGAAGACCCAGGACACGCTGGAGGGACTATGTCTACCCAGCCGAGGCTTGAACCAGTGACCTTCTTGCTGTGAGGCGGCAGCGCTACTCACTGCACCACAGCGCCGCCTGAGTTCAAACTTCTCTTGGTAATAGTTTTGACATTGTTGAGCTTTGTTCTTGGGGAGACACATAAGATTACCAAGCTCTGTTTCTCACGAGAAAAAGTCCCCCGTTTGCTCTCCGTTTAATCTCATTAGCGAGTAGGAGACTAAATTGAAATATTAACGATATCTCAATTGTGATGATTCCGTTGGGAAATTACCCCCACGACAAAGAGGGGCAAAGGTTCACAATGTGAGGTTGGCCACGCGAAATGGGGGAAAAAAAAAAAGACTCATCCAAATCATGCCAGGCATTTCAAAGAGGCCAGGAAGAAAAAAAAAAAGTGAAAGGCCTTTCTTTGTTTTGTTTTGCAAGACGCACAGCCGAATCTGCATTTATGTCTTTCTGTTTCACACACACTCTGCATCTCTCCGCTGGGTTCGGTACACTCAGACCATTGTGTGGAGGTTGTGAGAAAGGCTGGTCTGTTTAAGCCCAGGCCGAGGGGGGGAAGAGGAGGGGTTGAGAAGTGAATGACTGTGTGTGGATGTGAGGATGTCGCTGGCCATCGGTTCCACTGGCGAACTGGTACTGGGCTGCGCACCAAACAAGCAATGCATTCTAATGCCGCCGTGCTCCCTGCCCCGGTCCAACAGAGCCATTTACAGACACCGGCCTGATGAGAATCTGTTTCTTTATCTCTGCCATTAACAGTAGCTGACAGTTCTTGCTCTGAATGTGTGTGAACATGTGTATGTGTGCTTCCTCTATCTTTACTGACAACCAACAACTGTGTCTCTATCTCGGTCAAGATCCTGCCTCCTTTCATGCAGCTGCAGGGCTTGCTGCTTCTCCCAGAGTTACTTTTCATTGCGATATCGCTTTTCGGAAGATGCAATGAGCACGCTGACCCAAAAATGAACATTGCTGTTGTTTATGTCACTACAGAGCTGTACGGTTTTCGTTCTTCAGTCAAAAACACAAGCAGATGTTAGGATGGATGTTCAAACAGCTCTTGAATGAAGGTGGATAATGACCAGAAGCAGTCAAAGTCTTCAAATAACACGGAGAAAGCACCATACACTTCTACAGGACTGCTGAAGTTGAAGAAAGCTGTTCTGTTGTTCCTAATTGCTTCCACTTTGATAGAATACCACCAACAATTGACTTTCCCAAATGCACACACACAGGTGGAAACCTATCATGGTAATCTCAGAAGAAAAATCTCAGAAGTAATCTCCATTTGTTCTTCAAGTAATCCCATACGGTAATATTCTAAAAGAAATAAGTGAGATGCGATAAATACGTTATTGCACAAGCAGGTATAGGGTCAGCATGGTGGCTCAATGGTTAGCACTGTTGCCTCACAGCAAGAAGGTCGCTGGTTGGAGTCAGGAGGCGTTTCTGTGTGGAGACTGTTCTCCCAGTGTTGGCGTGGGTTTCCTCCGGGTGCTCCGGTTTCCCTCCACAGCTCAAAGACATGCTCTATAAGTTCATTCGTTCATTTTCATTTCGGCTTAGTCCAGCATATGTTTTACGCAGCGGATGCCCTTCCAGCTGCAACCCATCTCTGGGAAACATCCATACACACTCATTCACACACATACACTACGGACAATTTAGCTTACCCAATTCACCTGTACCGCATGTCTTTGGACTTGTGGGGGAAACCGGAGCACCCGGAGGAAACCCACGCCAACACGGGGAGAACATGCAAACTCCACACTAAAACGCCAACTGACCCAGCCGAGGCTCGAACCAGCGACCTTCTTGCTGTGAGGCGAACGTGCTATCCACTGCGCCACCGTGAGGCCCCTGTTCTATAAGTGAATTGGATTAACTAAATTGGCTGTAGTGTATGAGTGTGAGTAAATGAGATAATGTATAGGTGTTGCAACTGGAAGGGCATCCGCTGTGTAAAACTTATGCTGGAATAGTTGGAGGTTCCTTGCGCTGTGGCGACCTCTGATAAATAAGGGACTAAGCCGAATAAAAATTAATTAATTAATAAACAAGCAGGTGTTAGGAGGGTTGTTCAAACAGCTCTTGAATGAAGGTGGACGGTAGCCAGAAGCAGTCAACATCTAAAAATAACATAAAGAAAGCTGCATGAAGGACTTCTATATGACTCAAGCAATATATCGGAAATCAGAAGATGCAGAAACAACAGTGTAACCACAGATACAGGGACACGGGGTGTTTTAAAGTCACATCGATCAGCTGGTTTGTCTATAAGTTGACATACGTGCGAAAAACGCTCCAGTGTCCCTGTGTCTGTGGTTACACTCACTAAACAGCGGTGAGTTCAGTGAACTGATGACCTTCACGACCAATCACAGTCATTTCTGTTGAGCACGTGAACACATCGGCAAATCAGCGCTGTTTAAGCTCAACAGCGCTCAAATGTTAGTGGGAAATGGACATTTTTAAAACTTCAGTATCAATTGGTACCGAATTCCAGTATCGTGACAACACTACTCTATAGTTCTGCTCACACTGTGCGAGTTCAGCCACGATTTGGTCGTCTGAGACTAATTTGGGAAATTCTAAAAGATTCCTGTAATCCTAAATGAAAATCTGTGGTCTTCGGTTGTTGGTTTAACATGTTTACCGACAGCCACGTAATGGCCATTGTGATAAAAGAACACACCTCTGCTGAAGTTCTGGCGAATTCCAGCATCCTGCAACCCTACTATAGAGTGAACATTTTAACATTTCCCTCTAAAAAGTGCAATATTCCCATATTGTTAAAGTTTTTTGGGTTTTTTTTCTGTAACCATCAAAGCCAATAAAGAGCCTTTAATCTAAAGAGTGCAAATCTCACCCTACATATTTAAATGTTTTGATAACCGTGTCATTCAGATGTAAATCCCAGTGCAGATGAAAGGATCTGTCACTAAATCTTAGTCTGCTTCACACACGGTGCTGTATGACTTCAGAAGAATGTATAGTGCAATTAGTGCATGATTACGAAAGGGATTGTTCTAGTCCTTGATGCTCTATTATTTATGGTAAACATGGCTATGACAGCTTTATTAAACGCATCTGTCTAACATTGTGTGATGCCCTTAGAAACCACCCACAGCAGCGTAAACATCCAGTTTACTGACAGAACTCTTTCATGCATTATGCATTTCAGCAAAAAAACCTGCATGTTATTTATGTAATGACGGACGAGTGACCCCTGCTAGCATTATGTCTGCATCATTCACCTTTCATTTTAGGACCGTGCCCTTCTGTCATGAAAGAAAGCCTTCTCACGTGGGAGAAAAGAAATGTTGATAAGCAGATTTATTCATTCCTTCATTTTTATTTCGGCTTAGTCCCTTTATTAATCTGGGGTCGCCACAGCGGAATGAACCGCCAACTTATCCAGCATATGTTTTACGCAGCGGATGCCCTTCCAGCTGCAACCCATCACTGGGAAACATCCACACACACTCATTCACACGCATACACTACGGACAATTTAGCTTACCCAATTCACCTATACCACATGTCTTTGGACTTGTGGGGGAAACCGGAGCACCTGGAGGAAAGTTTTATTCATAAATGTTGATTGTTAAATGTACAGTTTATTCTGATTTATTATAATTTTTTTATTTATATAATATTTTTATTTGTTTTTTAATAAAATTATTATTATTATTATTATTATTATTATTATTATTATTTTATAATTTATTAACTAATTAATTTATTATTACTATTATTTTACTACTACTACTACTACTACTACTACTACTACTTACTGTGTTTACTATGTTTGTTTGTTTTTTAGAGAAAGAGAGAGAGAGAGAGAGAGAGAGAGAGAGAGAGAGAGAGAGTTATCCATAAATGTTGATTGTTAAATGTACAGTTTATTCTGATTTTTTTTTTAAATAATAATAATATTTTTTATTTGTTTTTTATAAAATGATTATTATTATCATTTTATTATTATTATTATTATTATTATTTATTTTTAATTAATTAATTAATTTATTTATTTATTATTACTATTATTTTACTACTACTACTACTATTTACTGTGTTTACCATGTTTGTTTGTTTTTTAAATATACATGTATGTTGTTTTTAATGTAAACTATATAAATGCTTTGGCAATACATTTGTAATATTTGTCAAGCCAATAAAGCAAGTATTGAACTGAATTGAGAGAGAGAGAGAGAGAGAGAGAGAGAGAGAGAGAGAGAGAGAGAGAGAGAGAGAGTTTGTTTGTGTGTGTTTGTTATTTTTATCATTAATATTATTGTTAACTATATATATTTTTCATTTAATCAATATGTTGTATATATGCTTGCTTTGGCAACATTGTGCTATATTTCACAGGCATGAAGATTATATGAATTGAATCGAATATGAGAGAGCGAGAGAGAGAGAGAGAGAGAGAGAGATTGAGCGAGCGTAAAATGATGCTCTTCGGGCGAGTGTTTCTGCACGCTCCCTCACACACCCTCTTTCACATCTCCTAATGGCCTGGAAAGGTGTTAATGTGTTTTTTCAGTTAATTAACTACTTCAATTAGAACTGGGGAGATGTGCTGGAACAAGGGAGAGACGGAGAGCGAGAGGAAAGAGATGGGTGAGGATATATATATATAAATAAAGTGAGCGAGCCATAGCCGCAGAGGGTAATGCTAATGCTAATGAGGAAGACATGGAGGAGTGTGCTTAGCATGTTCCCATGGCAGACGCTCTGATTAGGATGAGAGCGAAAATGAGATTCCCCCTCATTAATTTAGAGCCTCGCTAATGACCTGTAACTTTCCTAATGTTCGACTTGACTGTTATTGTCTAGACGTTGTTGCAGGTATTTAGGCATAAGCTTAATAAATGAGCATTATGATTAATCCTGAAAACGCCATTCCAAGCACAGTCTCATTTGCATCCGCGGCTCTTGGTGCGAGTCTGAGAATGATTGGAAAGCTCAAAGACCTGCAAAGTATGAAAGCCCTTTTCTTGACATTTGCATACACCGTATTGTTCTATGACAGACAGTTCTGCCTGTAAAATACAATTGGATGTGGTGAATTTACCATTGATGAAGGGTGTTCTTAAGCTACGTCCACACTCATTCATTCATTTTCCTTCGAGTTAGTCTCTGTTTCAGAGGTCACCACAGTAGAATGAACCGCCAACTATTCAAGCATATGTTTTACGCAGTGGATGCCCTTCCAGCCGCAACCTAGTACTAGGAAACACCCATACACTCTCACTGTCATACACTACGGCAAATTTAGTTAATCCAATTCATGTATACCGCATGTATTTCTACTGTGGGGGAAACCGGAGCACCCCGGAGGAAACCCACGCCAACATGGGGAGAACATGCAAACTCCACACAGAAATGCCAACTGGCCCAGCCAGGACTCATCCAGTGACCTTCTTGCTGTGAGGCCACAGTGCTAACCACGGAGCCACCGTGCCGCCCCTTACGTCCACACTAATCCAGATACATTTGAAAAACCACTCCATTTCCACAATATTGCTTTCAATTCTTTCCCTCATCCACACTAAAACGACTGAAAACGCTTTTGTACTGCTCATGTGCACAGACGTAAGAATTTTTTACCTGGGTCGAATTCGCCTGACGTTAATTTACTTTCTGTCTCTATGAAACTGACAAAATGTCAAACAAACATCAGCTCCCAGTAAGCATTCTGTCTCCTTTAAAAAGAGGCATTATGGAGCATTTACAAACTGATATTATTCATTCATTCATTTTCCTTCGGCTTAGTCCCTTTATTCATCAGGGGTCAGCACAGTGGAATGAACCGCCAACTTATCCAGCATATGTTTTACACAGCGGATGCCCTTCCAGCTGCAAACCCACGCGGACACTGGGAGAACATGCAAACTCCACACAGAAATGCCAACTGAAGGCTGGTTTATACTTCTACGTCGAGTGATCGCCGTGACCCACAGCGTCTGCCTTGCGTGTAGCCGTGCATTTATACTTCTGTGTGCTGTTTGTGTTGCTTTGCAATAACACTTCCGAAACACCAGCTGGCAGTAGGTTTTTATGTTCCTCTGTGTTGAGTTTCTTTGCAGGTGTTTTGTTTTTTCTGAACGCTACCTTACTGTACAAGTAGCTCAAACTCCATCAGCGGACGTGCAACAGCTTTAATCATAAGGTAAACACAAAACAAAAGTTTTCATCTGGAGCTCCTTCACGGGACTCGACACTTATAAACACTCGCTCCATCGGCCTCGTGGCTCTCAGCACCGCCCACACTCGTCACAGCTACCAAGCCGACCAATCAAAGAGCTTGTGCTAGGCGTCGTTGCGACATGTCAGTGTCAACCCTGGCGAGGGCTATGCGACCAAGCGAAGGCTGCGCCGGACCACAAGTGTGCGCTTGACGCAGAGGTATAAATCAGCCTTATCCCAGCCGGGACTCAAACCAGCAACCTTCTTACTGTGAGGCCACAGTGCTAACCACAGAGTTACGGTGTCACCCATAATGCTGATGCCTATTGTTTTTAAGGTAGTGGGCTGTTGTTACTGTTTTATTCAATTTGAATATAGTGAGAAGGAAAAAATAATGAACATCTCTTTGATTAACATAAGATATCATCATCTTTAGCAGCTCATTTATTGGCATACTCATTCATTCATTCATTCATTTTCTTTTCAGCTTAGTCCCTTTATTAATCTGGGGTCGCCACAGCGGAATGAACCGCCAACTTTTCCAGCATATGTTTTACACAGCGGATTATTGGCATACAAGATTTTAAAAAAAGATCCATATTTACCAAAGCACATGCAAACAAATGAATCAGAAGTGATGAAATCTTTTTGCAGTATTGCCAAATTGCCTCGACAATTTCCAACCCAAACGTTCTCCAAGACCCGCCCACTCACTCCAGGCGGGAAACACCCAAAACATTCAGTGCCAAAGGAATGCAAGATCAACCAAGCCTTATAAAGATCATTTTTAACTCCCTTAATGCTAAATAATAATGCCAAATATTTCTGTAAGTCATATAAATGTGAATCAACCTCCTAGAATAATTCGACAGGAAAACACATTAAAACATGGCAACAACTGTCTCCTGGGCTGTACTTTAAAAAAAAAAAAAGTTACACTTTTGTACTTTTAGCTACTAATAAGTAGATTTTGTTTCTCTTGTTTGTGGCATATTTACTTTTTCCGCACAAGAGCGCCCTCTGGACTTCGGATGACACTTACAAGTTATCTCAGAGCCAAGTTTCTCTGACAAGATGTGCATTAGAATTGCAATTGCAACTCTTTGTGATTTAGTGGCTAATTTGTATTAGTAAGATCTCATTCTTTTTAGTATGATTTGCTCATCCCCAAATGATGGTTGGGTTTAGGGGTGGGGTTTGGAGGACCGCCTACTTTTAAAAACGTATATTGTTGTATGAATTTGTGCAAATTAGCCACTTTAATTGTGCAAAATAGTCACAATAGTTTTGTTGTAAGGCAAGGTTGGATTTGCAGCTTTTGCTAAATTGCGATTTCAGTTTCATTTCGATTTATCATGCAGCCCTTTCATTCATTTTCTTTTTGGCTTAGTCCCTTTAATAATCTGGGGTCGCCACAGCGGAATGAACCGCCAACTTATCCAGCATATGTTTAACAAAGCGGATGCCCTTCCAGCCGCAACCCATCACTGGAGTACATCCATACACACTCATTCACACTCATACACTACGGACAATTTAGCTTACCCAATTCACCTATACCGCATGTCTTTGGACTTGTGGGGGAAACCGGAGCACCCGGAGGAAACCCACGCCAACACAGGGAGAACGTGCAAACTCCACACAGAAATGCCAACTAACCCAGCCGAGGCTCGAACCAGCGACCTTCTTGCTTTGAGGCGATCGTGCTACTCACTGCGCCACTGTGAGGCCCTCATGCAGCTCTATGTATTATATATATTTTGTCAAAATAAGTTCGTATTTAAGCAACTTTGGGACAGTGACAGTTAAGGGGAATTTGGAAAACATGGGAAAATCAAGTTTAAAGTTGTTGGATATAGCACAGGCAGATCGCTCAATGCATCGCCACTGCATTACAGAACACAGA
>CAIGQW010031377.1:0-10356 GCA_903798125.1 Danio choprae
CAATATAATACACTACACTATAGTATAGTTAACTAATTCTCTTTATTTTGATGATAATTTCAGGGATTTCAGTATTAACTTTACACAGATGTACAAAGGAAGCGTGGAGAGCAGAAATGAGGAGGAGGGAAGGGGAAATTCATTTAGGAAAGAGAGAAGAAAAGCCAGAGAGTGAGACAGGGTGGTGCTTAGCGAGGATGGAAAACGCGCCAACAAACATTCCGCGCATATCTTCGGGACAGTTCAGCGCGGTGACGTCAGGGCGCCGCTGGCCTATAAAGGCGCCGCCGTGCGCGCCTCCGGAGCAGAGCAGCGCCTTCAGACGCGCGGGAAAACAAACGGACGCTCCTCAGACTAAAACAGGACCTAAAAACGACGGATTTTTGCTTAAAGTCAGCCAGCTGACGAATACAGAAGCGAAGATGTTTGCGTGGGCTATTATCGTCATCTTTGCTGCACACTTTAATGTGGTGAGTGGTGCTTTTTTATATGTATAAGTTGTGTGTGGAGTTTACCTGAGGGGTTCGTTCACCCATGAATGAACATTTACTCATTATTTAGCGATGTTTATTTGGAGAATGCTGGAAAATGTAGTGCCCTAGTGTTTGTTAAGGCTACTATGGGTTTCAGCTTCTTCACTATATCTTCTTTTAGTGTTTAACACACTCCTGAAGGTTTATAACACGTCAGTGAGAGTAAACAGAGAGTAACTGTTCACTTTCTTTGAGGTGAACTGTCTTCTTAAATGGTTTATTTGCATACAGGAGTCAACATCTGAAGGGGATCAACACTTTTAATCAAAGAAGTCCCAAAACCCATTCTTGTCTTACTTAATTCTGATTCACTTGTAATGTTGACTACTGTAAAGTGTTGATTATTAAGGGGGCATTCACGTTAGTATTTCACAACTTTAAATGCTATTTAGAAGCATGTGGTCACTTTATTTTAATGTACAATTCATGTTCTTAACAAACCATTGATTAACACTTTTAGCTCAGTACTTACTCAGCTGTTTATTAATAGTTAGTAAGGTAGTGGTTGAGTTTAGGTATTAGGGAATAAGATCATACTGTATAATAACCAGCTAATATCTTAAATATAGGCTGGTAATAAGCCAGTTCACACCAAAAAATGCCACTACTGAAAGTTTTTGTCTTGTTTCTAGTCCAAATATCTTAAATCTCCTAACTCAAGAAGCATTTTCCAGACAAGTACAAAATATAGTCTTGTTTTCAGATATTATGAGTCAAAATTAACTGAGTTTGTCCTTAAAACAAGCAGAATATTTTCCCAACACATTTCTAAACATAGTTTTAATAACTCATCTCTAATAACTGAATCTCTGCCATGATGACAGCACATAATATTAGACTAAATATTTACTAGTATTCAGCTTAAAGTGACATTTAAAGGCTTCACTAGGGTAATTAGGGTAAAGTTAGGGTAATTAGGGTAAAGTTAGGGTAATTAGGCAAGTCATTGTATAACAGTGGTTTGTTCTGGAGACAATCCAACACTAATATTGCTGAAGGGGGCGAATAATATTGACCTTAAAATGTCTTTAAAACAATGAAGAACTGCTTTTATTCTAGCCCAAATAAAACTAATAAGACTTTCTCCAGAAGAACAAATATTATAGGAAATACAGGGAGAAACTCCGGAATCTGTTCAACATCATCTGGGAAATATCTGAAGAGGAATGGGCGAATGCTTCTGACCTGAGCTGTATAGAAGTGCTGAATGTACTGCTTGTGTTGGTGTCTAGGTGTCCTCCCGCTGTATATGAAGGTGATAGATGTATTGATTGTGATGTTGTTGTTCAGGTGTCCTCCAGCTGCCCGGCGGTGTGCTCCTGCGCTCCGGATCCCCCCCAGTGTGCTCCAGGAGTGAGTCTGCTGCGGGACGCCTGCGGCTGCTGTCCGGTGTGTGCACGACAGCTGAACGAGGACTGCAGCCGCTCCGAGCCCTGCGACCACAGCAGGGGCCTGGAGTGCAACTATGGGGCCAGCCACGGGGCCACCAGGGGCATCTGCAGAGGTGTGTTTCTCATTATACACACACATGCACGCACACGCTTACACATGCATGCATAAATAAAAAATAAGTATATGATACAAATTATATATACACATTTAAATATCTATGTAACAATTATTTTGCATATTTATGTACAGCCCTCCTCAGAATTTTTTATTCTTTTCCAAATATTTCCCAGATGATATTGAACAGATTCAGGAGTTTCTCCCAGTATTTCCTATAATATTTGTTCTTCTGGAGAAAGTCTTATTTGTTTTATTTGGGCTAGAATAAAAGCAGTTCTTCATTGTTTTAAAGACATTTTAAGGTCAATATTATTCACCCCCTTCAGCAATATTAGTGTTGGATTGTCTCCAGAACAAACCACTGTTATACAATGACTTGCCTAATTACCCTAACTTTACCCTAATTACCCTAACTTTACCCTAATTACCCTAACCTTACCCTAATTACCCTAACCTTACCCTAATTACTCTAGTGAAGCCTTTAAATGTCACTTTAAGCTGAATACTAGTGTCTGGAAGAATATCTAGTCTAATATTATGTGCTCATCATGGCAGAGATAAATGAAATCAGTCATTAGATGAGTTATTAACACTATTATGATTAGAAATGGGCTGAAAAAAAATCTTTTTGTTAAACAGAAATTGGGGACAAACATATTCAGAGGCTCATAATCCTGACTTCAACTGTATATGTTACCAATTATATATGAGTTGTAAATATCTGTGTAACAGAAGTGTTTAGTGTATTTGTGTTTCCATGTATGTGTCTATCACATACACATAATAACATGTATTATGTCAAAACAAACTTTTATTTTGGATGTAATTAATCGCGATATAATCTTTGCCCAGCACTAATTAAAACACTGTAAATCTTCTTCTCAGCTAAATCAGAGGGCCGTCCGTGCGAGTACAGCAGCCGGATCTACCAGAACGGGGAGAGTTTCCAGCCCAACTGTAAGCACCAGTGCACCTGTATGGATGGGGCTGTGGGCTGTGTGCCGCTTTGCCCGCAGGAGCTCTCGCTGCCCGCTCTGGGCTGTGCCAACCCCAGGCTGGTCAAAGTTCCCGGCCGCTGCTGCGAGGAGTGGGTCTGCGATGATGACGAGCAGGGCGGGAAACTCAGCGAATCGACCAATAAGATGCCTGGAAATAAAGAAGTAGGCAGAGACTCAGAGAGCGAACTGACCAATAAAAACGAGCTCATCTCCATCATCATGAACTCCGGACTCAAGTCATTACCTGGTAAGCACAAACACTCAGTATACTGCCAAACAATCTGGACAAGACAAACTCTAAATCCCTAAATCAGGAGGTGTTTTCTAGACTAGTAAAACCTGTCGTGTTGTTTTCAGAAGTAATGAGTCAAAATTGAGTGAGATTTTCTTTAAAACAAGCAAAATAATCTGCAGAATAGTCTCATGTCAAAAGGAAAAACAGGATTATTCTGCTCACCCCAGTGGCAGATTATTTGGATTCTCATTATTCATTATTTCTGAACATAAAGGAGCTTCAGGGGTAATTGTGTATCGGTACTCTTTGGATGAGGGATTCTTTAAAGTAAGCAGAATAATAATAATAATAATAATAATAATAATAATAATAATAAAGCCTTTAATAAAGGGATAGTTCACCCAAAAATGTAAATTGTGATCATTTACTCACTCTTTACTTGTTTCAAACCTTAATGAGTTTCTTCTGTTTAACACAAAAATGCTGTAAACCTGTAACCATTGACTTCCCCAGCATTTGTTTTTCCTACAATGGAAGTCAATGGTTACCGGTTGTCAACATTCTTCAAAATCTCCTCTTTTGTGTCCAAGAAAGAAACTCATTAAGGTTTGAAAGCACCTGAGGGAGAGTAAATGATGAGTAAGTGAGAAATGAATTGTAATTTTGGGGTGAACTGTCCCTTTAACATGTTAATATTAGTATTATATTAGTATTATTATCCTGTGTATAAAATGCTAACATTATTTGGACTATAAGCATGTATTTTTCGCCAGTGTGGTTTTGATGTTGATGCATATTTACATTGTTAAAAATACAATTGTTTATCTCTGCAGCTTTCCGCTCGGAGCCGGAGTGGCGTCATGTGGAGAAGTGTATGGTGCAGACCACCGGCTGGTCCCAGTGCTCCCGCAGCTGCGGTACGGGCATCTCCAGCCGGATCACCAATAATAACCCAGAGTGCAGACTGATGAAGGAGAGCCGCATCTGTGAGGTCCGGCCCTGCAGCCAGTCGCCACACACCAGCCTGAAGGTACGCTAAACACAACCTACATGCAGATTATAAATGACCTGGAGGAACTGTATGCATGGGTCATCATTAGGGAACTCTAAACTAGGGAAATTGACCCCCCATTGCACATTTAGGTTATAAAGCACTAAACTGACCTGGAGGACATTTTTGTGCATGAACACACAAACAAACTACAATTGTTTACATTTGGTGTCAGGAATTCAGTTTAACCAAAGAAATTCACCAGTTTTAGTTATTGGAGTGGAAGTTAAGGGCTGTAAATCTTTCCATGCATATATACAGCAGTCAACATTTCAAAAGGGGATCAGAAAGGACAGGAAGGGCTGTTTGTCAATAGTTTTGATGCACAGATTATGAAATGTAGGTTATAAACCACCTGGTTGTGTGTGGGTTATCATTAGGAGAAACAAAAGAAAAGCTCAACATTTGTTTGGAGGTGGTGTGAGGAGTGCAGTCTCACCAAAGAAAATGCCCAAGTTTTGTTTGTTGGAGTGGAAGGTAAAGGCCTATTCCTGACACCAGTCTGAGCTAATGTCGAGTTCTTCTTTTGTTTCACTTGATGATAATGGTACTGATCCATGCACAGAGTTCAGCCAGGTCAGTCATATAGTTTATAATCGGTGGATCAAAACCTTTAACCTTTCATCACAGTGGTCTTAACTATTGAAAAACACACCCGTTCTTGTGTTTGATCTGTCAAATGTTGACTACTGTACATTCACACAGACATGAAACTATGCAGAGAGATCTGCCCACCAATTTAAGCCTTTATCTCCCACTGGGAGAGCCGTTTTTGACCATTTCCTACAGTGGTCAACATCTGAAGTGGTGCAAACCCTTTACCAAAGCTGTCCTAAAGCATGTTTGATCCACTTCATATGTTGACCACTGTAGAAAGAGACGACTCTAAATGAGAAGAGCATTGCGAAACTGATGTGCTCGTGACTTATCGTGCGTATGCTCTGCATTGGTCTACAGAAAGGAAAGAAATGCAACCGCACCAAAAAGTCTGTGACGCCGGTGAAGTTCTCTTACGCCGGCTGCTCCAGCCTGAAGAAATACCGTCCTCGGTACTGCGGCTCCTGTGTGGACGGACGCTGCTGCAGCCCCCAGAACACCAGAACCATCCGGGTCAAGTTCCGCTGCCAGGACGGAGAGACCTTCAACAAGAACGTGATGATGATCGAGTCCTGCAAGTGCACAAAGCACTGCCCGCATGCCAGCGACGGCGGACTCCCCTTCTACAGACTCCACAACGACATACACAAGTTCACAGACTGAGGAAACACTGACTGAACACTTCTCTTACGCACAGCTACAGTCTCACACATCCAGACGCTCCTAAATCATTAGTGTCGTCTTCAGAACTAATGAGTCCAAATAAGGGGAGTTTTTCATTAAAACAAGAGAAATAATCTTGATTATTGGAAAACTCACTTCATATTTCTGAAAACAACAGTTCTTGATTTAAGAATGTGTAGATATGTGGACTGGGACTAAGGCCGTGTCCACACGTACACGGGTAGAATCTCCATCCACATGAATAGGCACGTTGTGATGCATGTGAAGGCTCGCCGAACCAACAGGGGCCGATAAAAGCCTTTTAAACCGGCTTCACACCACATTTGCGTGTATAAACTGCACAAGTCAATGCACACGTGAGTTTCAGGATATCTTCACCCTCGCCAGACTTCGGTCAGTGTCCTGATTTTCATGTGGGCGTCTGAGAAACGGTGGTTGAATATACCCGTTCGTGTGGACGTTGCCTTCGTAAGAAAAGCTTTTTTTAACACTGCGTGAGCATCGACCAATAGGCAACCGGAGGTTCCGTCCGCCGGCCAATCAACTACCATCTCCTGTTGTAACTAGATTCCCACGGAATTACAGACTTACGATACGGGGACTTTCATCGTGCACTGTTTGCTGAGGTCAGCGTTTCCAGAAAGAACTAAACAAAGACTCGCTTCACAATGGAGCGCAATGTGTTTATCGCTTCGTTACGGAGCAACCTGTAAAGATGCGCTTGTTAATATTTCTGTTCCTGATGTATATCTTGATGACCCAACTGTAGATGTGTATATGTGTGTGTGTGTGTGTGTGTGTGTGTATTCCCAGATTGCACGTGCAAAACATACAAGACTCTAACCTGACTGAAAGGTTGAGTTTGTCCAACGGTAACACACTCCCTCCTAATGCGGGTGAACGCATCCTCATTAGCTGCGTCCCAAACCGCAGAAATGCACACTATTCAGTGGCGCTTAGTAGTATGCAGAGCGCACTGAAGCTGAACATGTAAACAACAAGAGGAAGTGCACTTTCAATACTCCAGTGATGCACTTATTCAACCGGTAAAACAATAAGTGTGATGGTGAACATAACATATGTTAACATAACATATCAGTCACGCACTCAACGCTAGCAGTTATGCTAACATATCAAAGTGGGCGGAGCTTCTGGGCTACTATTCATGTATTTTGTACAGTAAATGCTAAATCCTCCTATGTAAGTGATTGTGGCGCCCCCCGATGGTGAATACGCTTGTACTCCTGACCGCTGCCATGTGGTAGTTTGGTCATTGTCCACTGATTTGGCAACCGTTAAACGTGGCAGTAAAGAAATGTCAGCGTTACATGCGTGACGACGTATGAGAAGCCTGAGGATGCCATATAATTAATAATAATCACATTTAATAAGTGCGCAGTGTGTCATTTGGGACGCAACTAATGTTTGGCAGCTAGAGGAAACCAGCACGAGTAACAGCGGACTCTCACAGCGGCTGAATGAATGGTTTACTATTGTTATTAATATTATTTATCATAAATGTAGCTCTGCTATTTGAACATCGTCATACTGGAATAAAGTGTAAAAGAATTATCTATGATCTAATTTTATATGTTATGAATAAATAAAAAGATTTATTTATGAACCGAACATCTTGTTTTCTTGACTCTCCTCTCCCGACGACACACACACACACTCTCACACACACACACACACACGCACACTCACACACACACACGCACACACCCGTCAGTCATGGGGACGCATACTTCAGTTTTTCATTAAATCTTCCGACCAATCAAATGCTCTCTAGCGTCTGACATGCCCCGCCCCCTTCCTCTCATTTGCCTTTATTTGATTCGTGCTCAACCATTGTGATATAAACAAAAAGCTATTGGCCGTTTTTAAAGGGGCGGGGCTACTATATGCCCCACCCTCTGCTCATGTTTCAGTTGAGATTACGACAAATAAAATAACCAGCTAATTTTACAGCCCTTACAGCACCTTTAAACTCCGCATGAACCGGAAGCTGCGACTGTTTTTAATGAAACGGAATATTAAATGAGCAAACAGTGGGCGTGGCTTGTTTTTTTTTCTACTGCGAGCTGATTGGATGTAGTAAAGTAGGCGTGTCATTCAGGAAGATGGGAAAATGGTTTGGGGAGAGTTACTACAACCGATCAGACTCCTCCTCCTCCTCCTCCTCCTCCTCCTCACCATTTATGTTTGTTGTCATATTGACAGCCGGAGGGGCGTGGTTAAGTATGTCAGCCCCGCCCAACACCGCAGGCAGACCTAACCTGAGAATTGACCTGAAAACAAACAGGATTTCCAGATTTCGATTAAAGATCACAAGGGCACCTTCTGTTCTGGATGCCCCGCACAGATGACCCGTTCAGCAACATCTGGATTTAACGTGGACTTTACGAATGAGGTTATATAACGGCGCTTCTGGAAGTTTCTCTCGCTCTCTCTGTGTGTTGAAAGGAATGCTATTAGAGACCCGTAAGACTGGACTGGCTTCCTCCAATAAAAGCCGAGCCTCTGTCCTTCATCTGTTCCCTGAAGAGTCCCAGCAGTAGCCGAAAGCGTGGAGCTGCGCCCGGCATCTGGAGTGCTTTACCAAACGCAGCTCCAGTCTGTGTTTACAGCACTCTCCAGAGCGCGCACACGCACGCACGCACGCACGCACGCACACCATCAGGGGTGAGCAGGAGGTCTGACGCTCACGTACTGCACGCCAGGGCTGTGCAGCATGACCACACATACATCTTTACTGCTCAAATTCCATCGCTGCATCTGAACGTCTACGTCTCTGGGCTTAATCATAAGAAAAGCAACGTAAACTTGATTCAGACAGCCACTAATGAGAGAGAGCGTGTGATTGGCCAAGGGCAGGATACAGTATATTACAGTATACAGGTATCTGTTCAACACTTCTCCATGACCGTTCAAACATGTACATACAATAGTTAATAAAATACGATTAACAAATAATATAATAATAATACTGACGGTTTTGGCATTAGGGTGAGTGTTGGGGTATGGGTAGATGTTAATAAAACACTATTTAATGGGTCATTTCATAAACAATATTAATAATTCTAGTTAACTTCCAGCTGCAGCTGTATCCCTTCTAGCAACATCCGATGTTCATACGCCATTACGACAGAAACGTGAATAACAGCATCGCGAGTCTCGAAAATACATCGCTTTTCCATTATACTTAGCGATACTTTATGTTGGGCCTGTGATTATTCGCTTCTGTCAGTCTATGGAGACTCCTGTCACTGCTCCACATTTATAATCCTCTTAGTCTTAGCTGACATTATCTTCAGCAGCTCAAACACTCGTATGGCTAATGGACAGACGGCTGCTTCTCACTCAGGGTGGCTGTTTATGCTAATGAGGGAGACTAGTGGGCGGGGCTTTCCCCCTCTGATGACACGTACAAAGGGAGAATGTCAATCAAAGTGTTTCTGCATCAATAACAAACAGAATTAGTTCATGTTTCCCATCAGAGGCTGGAGATATTCACACACCGCTGACCCCTTATAGAGCTGATTTCTGCATAATAGCCATCTCCCCCGTGGATCTGTACTAATGGTTTGGTCCAGGTGAAAGGGATCCAGCTGAGGAATGCAGACGCGCTGCTGCTCGACAGATGCTGGAAAGTATGTGGGAGCAGCTTGTTCAGTTTGGGAATCCTGCTAAAAATATGCCACTTCTGAAAGAACAGAGATCCTGGCCCGGAGCAAACTCTCCCTCTCCCTTTTATAACATCCCAGCGGACGACAGGAGCACAAACCCTGGTTATAGCACACCACAGAGCCAGAAAAACAGCCGCTATCAGACCGAGAGAAGGACAGAGAGCCAGACGCTTCCTCCCGATAGGAAGACAAAAACAAAGATAACACTGCTGAATTAAAGATACCAGCCATTGGTTTTCCTTATCGGGTGTCATCTGGCCATCGCTGTGCAATCCGCAATAAGAACTGCACAGCCTCTTCTACAGTGCCATTTACAACACAGAGTAATGCAATGTGTTCAATGTTAGACCGCTGCCTGTATGATCTGTTTCCAGGACAAAGTCAACATGCATCATTATTATTATTATTATTTCTTAACTGTCGGCCACTGAACTGATGCCCCCTGCTGGCCAAACACAGAACTGATGAAGGGTTTTAATGGGAAATCCCAGCTAATGTTGAATATTCAGTCAGTGTTTTAGTAATCATGTGGTTTGTACTGTCGCTCCGTGTGGAGGAGTCTGGATTTACTTTCATTATATTATTTTATATGTTGTGTGGAAGACTTCATGAGGGTTTGATTCACAGGTTTTTGCAACTATTTAGGTAATACTGCTTTGTTTGCAGTATAATTGCTTAGTATTTTTAATAATTCATACATGCATTCGTTATCTTTTACTGTACTTTATATACGTCCGTAAAGCGCTTTGAGATGCTGCTTTTAAAGGCGCTATATAAAATAAAGATGATTATTATTATTAAACTGTGGAGCGGCTCTACGGAGGTTTATGCTTAATTTCAATAGTAAATGACACCAGAAGGTACATGTTTGATGTGTTGTTTTTACATGATTAAATCACTGTACACTGTAAATAATCAATAATCAAAGTCAAGACAACACCTACTTTTATCTAACTTTAACTCATTTTAGTAAATTAATCAGCTTTTAACTTCATTTTTAACGTATTTAAATGTTAACTTTGAGTTTAACTGATTTAAGTTGAAATAACTTGTAAAGTTT
>CAIGQW010031397.1:0-11886 GCA_903798125.1 Danio choprae
AATAATAATAATAATAATAATAATAATAATTATTATTATTATTATTATTATTATTATTATTATTATTATTATTTATTTATTTATTCCTTCGTTTTTTTTTCGGCTTAGTCCCTTTATTCATTAGGGGTCGCCACAGCGGAATGAACCGCCAACTTATCCAGCATAGGTTTTACCCTTCCAGCTGCAACCTAGTACTGGGAAACACACTCATTCACACACATACACTACGGACAATTTAGTTTATTTAATTCACCTATCGCGCATGTCTTTGAACTGTTGGGGAAACCAGAGCACCTGGAGGAAACCCACACCAACATGGGGAGAACATGCAAACTCCACACAGAAATGCCAACTGACCCAGCCAGGGCTTGGACCAGCGACCTTCTTGCTGTGAGGCGACAGTGCTAACCACTGAGACACCGTGTCACCTATTATTATTATTACAATTATTATTACATTGATATTCATCTTACATTACTATCCTATTGAACAGCAAATTATTGTATATTATTTGAATACTACTACTTTTAATAATAATAATAATAATAATTTATTATTATAATTATTTTAATAAAATGTAAAAATATAAAAAATACTAACAATGAAATGAAAAATCATAAATAAATAATACATAATATTATAGTGATATTTGTGTATTGTTATTTGCTGGCTTAATTTTAATGAGATATTGCACATACAGTTTCTTGTCTGGTAAAAGAAAAATGTGAAGAAGTATTGTTTAGAATTATTCAGTTTACTACATTTATTCAGACTCTCTAATGCCATATATGAGAGAGACAAGACAATGAAGAACTGATTTGTTGCATATTTTTGGGTGCATTGACTTTTTAGTTATGAAGTGAATCACAAAATAAAATGTATAAATGCATCATGACAGCACTCAAATGTCACAACATTACCTCTAAATATAAACACTCTCTCTCTCTCTCTCTCTCTCTCTCTCTCTCTCTCTCTCTCTCTCATTGATCTTCTTTACAGAATTTGTTTGAGCCTCATGGGGGAGGCAGAGTAATTGTTTTAGGAAAATTCAACCCCGGAGTTCAGTGGAGATGCACTTCAGATCTACTGTGACAGATAGAATCAATCTGAATGCCCATATATAAAGTTTTTCTTTTGTTTATTTTTGGCATCAGTTTTGGTTTTTGGCATCAGTTCCCCTTCTGTACTCTCGTTTTCTATTTATGATACCATACAGGGCCTATGTCATGGCACTTCAAATGTCTCTTGATTTATTGAAATTGTTTCAAAGTGCCCTTCACTAATGTTGGCACCATTGTTAAATTTGAGGGAAGAAGGCTTTGGTAAAAATGTGTTGTTGATGTTGTTGTTTTATCTTTTGCTCAAAATAATAACTAAACCACAAAACAATATAATAATAGCAGTGCCACCTGTCTGTCTGTATTACTGTTAAGGCCTGTTCTCTCCTTTACGCCAAGCACTAAGATAATGATAATGATATAGTTCTAAAAATCGTTCTGAATGTAAAACAACCGAGTTCAGACCACAACTGCGACGATATATCAGGATCACTTTCAAAACAAATGTTTCCCCCCAGCTAACAAACGATACAAAGCACTGACAGCCAGTCAGAATCCATTATAACATAAAGGGCTTGCTTAATTTAAAGCTACAGAAGACATTGTGGTGAAGCACTGCATGCAAATCCTCCTTTTCAACGATTTAAAGATAATAACAATCTAGAAAACATTTGGTTATGATAAATATACATGGAAGTTATGCCAAGCTAGCAAACTGGAGTATGCAAGCAGACTTACCTCAGGTAGCTATCCAGTGCTAGTTTCAGCATCATTGTGTTCACTTTTTTGAAAATGCTCAGGGAAATAGTTTGTTTTTATACCACTACATCGACTAAGATCGCTAAATTCGTTTGATTTGATTAACACAATCTTAGATAAATAAGGATTCACTGGTCAGATACGCAAGTAGCACACTTCTGACAGTAGCATCTTCTGGTTACAAGCGGGTAATGCCGAATGAATAGCATAAACTAGAAATAAAAAGATTTTTATCGGTCGTCAGTGTGGACGCAAATATATTTATCGTTATATTTATGTTTTATGGTTATTGTACTTGACGTGAATGGGCCTTTATGATGATAATTTGGGTGTTTATACACAGTAAAATCTCCAATTAAATCAGAAGTTTGCTTGGCGTCAAAAACTACATTGTGACGTCACTGACATCGGAAATTGTTTGAATGTGTTTCAACATATAAGTATATAAGTGTTCAATATATATATTGAACACTTATTTTCACATCATTTGTTTCCCAAAGACATTTTTTCTCAGTCATAGTTGCTCGTATTTAGGCTACTTAGGGACACATACACTACGGACAATTTAGCTTACCCAATTCACCTATACCGCATGTCTCTGGACTTGTGGGGGAAACCGGAGCACCCGGAGGAAACCCACGCCAACACGGGGAGAACATGCAAACTCCACACAGAAACGCCAACTGACCCAGCCGAGGCTCAAACCAGTGACCTTCTTGCTGCGAGGTGATTGTGCTACCCACTGCGCCACTGCATCGCCCTTTTCCCAATTAATGCCTGAATAATAACAACAGAAAGGCATTTATAACTTTGAAAATTACTCAAAAAAGACTGAGATGACAATCAGTTTACATTTACAATCTTTATTTCCACTTTAATAATAATAACAATACAAAATAAATAGATAAATAAAATACCTTAAAAATATATTTAAAAAGTAAAACAAATGATAAATATGCCAATATGTTTAACTTTATGAAGAGTGTATTCATACAATGCTTTTTAAAATGTCCCAGGATGAAGTTCTTGCAGTAACATTGTCTTCTCCATGCCTGTTTCTGCAGATGCTGCCAAGAACACACTCTGTTATCTGAGCTCATCCTGGCGCTGCCAATCAATCTGAAATTCTTTTGTTAGGAAAATTGCATTTCCTCTAATTCAATTGCATTCAATTTCATCAATTTTTTTTTTAGGCCAAAGGCTTGCATTCATTTCTTTAAATCAATGGCGTAAGTGGAAAGGTTAGAGCTAAAGAGGAAATAGTACAAACACTCAAAGCCACTATACATGATGAATAATCATAAAGGCCACTGGAAAAGGAACAAAAGAACTGTATTTCTGTTTATTGGTCTTTTTCAGGGTCAAATGGCTTTAAAGTAAACAAACTTGTCGTAACCTCCATAGTTGGCTATGAGAGAAAATAGTTCTCAGCCATAAATAACAAAGTACTTGAGATGTCGGTTAACAAAGGACGATGATGATTATCAGGAAATTAAGCAGGGCCAAGCACCGAAGACTATAAACATAGACATTGGTGGAGTGTATGAAACAGAGAAACTCACTTGTCAGATGAATGATGATGATGATGATTATTATTATTATTATTATTATTATTATTATTAGTAGTAGTAGTAGTAGTAGTAGTAGTAATATTAGTAGTAATATATTACATTAAAGGTTGCAGTTCAAGATAACAATAATTTACAGATTTGAAATTATTCATTAATTATTTATTTTCTTCCGGCTTAGTCCTTATACTCATCAGGGGTCGCCAAAGCGGAATGAACCGCTCACTACTCCAGCATATGTTTTACACAGCGGATGCCCTTCTAGCTGATACCCAGTACTGGGAAACACCTCATTCACACACATACAATATGGACAGTTTAGTTTATTCAATTCACCTATAGCACATGTCTTTGGACTTGTGGGGGAAACCGGAGCACCCGGAGGAAACCCACGCCAACACGAGGAGAACATGCAAACTCCACACAGAAATGCTAACCCAGCCAGGACTTGAATCAGCGACCTTCTTGCTGTGAGGCGACAGTGCTATACACTGAGCCACCGTGTCACCCTGATTTGAATTCATAATTATTTTGAAAATAATTATAATAGTAATCAGAAGAAGAATAGTAGGTAAACTCGACACATCTACCATTTACAGTAAACATTTTAGTCTTTATTTTTAAATGTTCTTTAAATGCTCAAACCTTTACTTGTTTTTTACACTTTATAAAATGCTGAGTTGTTTTAACAAATGTTGGGTCAAATATGCATAGACCCAACTGTTGGGTTAAGATTATGATTTCAATGTATTGAAAGAATTACCCCAGTGTTGGATTTAAAATGTATAAAATAACCCAGACTTGGGTTAAAACAACCCAGCATTTATTACATTTCTATTCAGCTTTTGTGCTAATGTTAAAATATTTTGTTCAATTTGTTCTTGGTTCTGTTCTAAATCTCTAAAAACATGTTGACAGAACTATTTAAGAAATGTAACCTTTTTTTTAATAAACTGGATAACTATATTAAGGCTTCTAAAATAAAAACACTTTTAATTTAAAAATAATCAATTCACTGTGAAGAAAACACATCTGACTAAATTTTATTCCAACATGAAACACCAAGCCACCAGTCAAATTACTTTACAAGCAACAGTCCAAAACAATATAAAATGAACTGTCATTGCCATTTGCCAACTGTAACACTCGATGCGGGACATGAAGGAACAGGAACACGGGATTAACAATAAGACGGATTTATTTAAACAAACACTTACAAGATACAAGCACTGGATGAGACAGGACATCGACGTAGGAACAATACAATAACGGACAACGAAGGACACAAACAGAAGGGTATAAATACAAGGGGAGATGATTAAACTAATGAGACGCAGGGGATGAACACAGGTGAAACTAATGAACACTGAAGACGGTGGGAAACAGAACAAAGGGATCACATGACGACAACAAAAGCACATGGACACAACAGAACACTGACACAAATGGCTTGTGGCAAAACACTTTGCTCTGTTTTTTGAGAACAAGGCTGTGCTCTTGTGCAAAAACCCTAAAAGCATGGAGATGTTCAACAAACTCTGATTCCATACAAGAGATAAAGAATTAAAAAAAACTCTATCCCTGATCAAAATTGAAACAATCTTTCCAAAGACTGGTACATCCTCAACTGAATCTAAGCAAACAGCAAGATTTTTTCGATACTCCGTACCATGACACTTTACTAGTGAAGTAACTTTAAGTGATACTTACTTCACTAGAGAGATCAATGTTGAGTTGCTCTGAAATAAAATCACACTTTTCAAGGTCGGACAACAACTCATTTGAAACAGGACCAGATTCAATACCCCTCAATGGACAGGATTCCCAGTGATAGGCTATTGCCAGCTGGTGTTTTTTGCAAGCGATTTGGTGAGGTTTTTAAGATTTACATTTTTTTCTTAAAAAGAAAAACAACAAACAAAAAACAACAACTTTGTTTTGCGTTGTACCTCATCGTCCATACATGCCAGGATACAAACTATGAACAAGTTTAAGGTGCCAAATTAATTTCACATTTGTAACAAACAGTGATTTACAGAAGTAGCATCTAAACATCATCCAGTAACTTAGCCCTGAGCTCTTTCACCCTTGGGCTTTCACTTGTGCTACCAACATCAATTCTGTACACTGTGGTCTGGAGAAATGTGAACAAACCTTTAAGTGGAGGATCATAACTGATACTGAAAACAAAATGGACCTTGAACAGTTCATCGATTGCCGCTAGTGAAGAGGATTCTTGACACGGGATGAACTTTTTGACAAGCACAATGAAGAACTGACTGATGGCTTCCTTGCTGCTTTCTATGGCAAGAATGTAAGGTTGTCTCGAGGTGTTCCTGAATACTCCTGCATGCCCGATTGAGGAAAAAAAGGCAAATTAAACATTATTAGTTAACATTTTGACTACACAGTCAACATTAAATTAATTTTGCGATATTATAAAAGCTGTGATTTAAATGTGTCATTCTGTCAGGGAAGCAGTTCTGTGATCAGTTGTAAATCTCGGACAAAGGCCAGATTTAAAATCTCTCTCGCAGGTTAAGTCCAAATAATAAATGTTTCCATTGGAAGAGAACATGTGTTAGTGTTCAACACTGATTAAAAATATTTTTAAAATATGGTGAAGTACTGAAAATTGCCAGCATTCACTTAGATACATCTTACATCATTCAATAGCTCCACTGTTATCTCTCACCACTGTCATTTAAAGCATTTATGACAAGAAGTGGTCCACTGGTGCTCATTAGATCAGGAAACACATCTTTGTCCACCTCTGAACTAGTGAAGTTCTTGCTGTGAGGCAACAGTGCTAACCACTTGGCCACCGTGCCACCTATCTAGGAACGGTGGAAGGGGGATTTCTTCAAAATGAAGATGGCTGTTATATGGAACTCAGGGTATTTATAGTGGCTTAGGAATCGTCTGATTGGTGAATCATAAATTGGATAATTTATGAACTTCTTGTGGTTTTGATATTTTGCTTTGACAAGCATTCTCTTTACCTCTGAACTCTTGGTGTGGAGAGAAAGAAACACATCATACTGGGTTTAGGTAATATAATTGGACAAAAAGCCTCACAGTGGCGCAGTGGGTAGCACGTTCGCCTCACAGCAAGAAGGTCGCTGGTTCGAGCCTCGGCTGGGTCAGTTGGCATTTCTGTGTGGAGTTTGCATGTTCTCCCCGTGTTTGCGTGGGTTTCCTCCAGGCGTCTGGTTTCCCCCACAAGTCCAAAGACATGCGGTATAGGTGAATTGGGTAGACTAAATTGTCCGTAGTGTATGAGTGTGAATGGGTGTGTATGAATGTTTCCCAGAAATGGGTTGCAGCTGGAAGGGCATCCGCTGCATAAAACATATGCTGGATAAGTTGGCGGTTCATTCCGCTGTGGCGACCCCAGATTAATAAAGGGACTAAGCCGAAATGGAAATGAATGAATGAATGAATTGGACAAAAAATTGTAAGAATAAATAATTATGACAATAATATTTTTTATATAGATAAGGATAACTTAAAGTTAACATTGTTTTGCAGCACACGACAATGGTATCTTGGAGGGAGTTTTATTAAATGTATTATCGTCTCTGCATTCATTCTGACTACCATTACGGGCATTAAAATATCTGACAATAGTTTTTGTCGATAATGTAGACTAGTCGTTTCATTCATAGGAAGTCGAGAGCTGTGTGTTTATATCCTGTTAACCATATTCCACAACATGCGTTCTATCACCGAAGCGAGTAATCACATTGACTTTCGTTCCTTAAAAAAAGTGTTTTAAACCACTACAAGTTAAATAATCAAGTTTAACAAAAGTCTAACGCTGCTTTAACTGTGCAGTATTAAAAACTTACCACGGTACTTTTTAACAGCGAATACTGTCACCGATCCACAGTCAGTCGGCTACCATTCATCAGGAATCCAAGCATAAACCTTAAATTAAAACAAGTTATAGTAGTTCAGCCGCTGTCTTTAAATTGTGCACATTTACTTGTTGAACACTGCAGGAAATCCACTCGCTATAGTTCACCTTAATACCTGCTAAAATGGACGGCGGTCTTTGAGCGCTAGGCTAATACACTGTCATGTCCAGACATGTGCATACAGTAAATAAAATAAATAAAATAGTCGCCGTGTGCGAGAATTAATATTAATATAAGCGTTATGGTGGCTTTACATGATTCATAAAATGGCTGATATGGGCTAATAAAAATCACATGTCTGAATTATTTGGCTGTGTAATGCTTAATATACTGATCATTATGAAAAATTGTATTAAACTGAGATATATTGTTACATTTACACAATGAATCTGTATAATTACATTTATATATTAGACTTACCAACTTCCTTGTGGAGGATTTGAAATGGCATCTGTATGTGGTCTGCTTGAATCAAAAGGAGTTAATGGAGGTGTGGTCTGGTTAACGCTCAAGGAGTTGCCTTTGCAATGATATAAAATGACACCAGCTCTTAATCAAAACTGACGCTGCTGGTGTTGAACTCAATCTGTATAGAGCTGACGCAACACTTTATTTTAACACTTAGTTGTAACACCAGTAAATCAACACTGGTAAATTTACTGTAAATAATAGCATAATAGGTCCCCTTTAAGTGTTAAGAGTCTTTCCGTCCGTGACCTCTAAGGTTTTCCCGTTATTTCACTTCCAGCGGATAATTAAGCTTAATCAATATCAGGAGTGGGAGAAACAGGAAGTGTGTCATTATATTAAACAGCATCAGCGAGATGGAGAACGTCATGCCTCTTAATCATCATCTCTGTCTGCATCTGTTTCAGATAAAGCCACGCGTATCGATCTGTGTCAGCTGTCCACCGCGAAGACCCGCAAAATAAATCACAATCCAAATCGATGCAAAATAAGCAAGCACGGTGTGTCACGATAAATATAAGAGGCTTTGAAAGCATCATAAATAACTGGCGAAGCATCAGAAATAAACAATTAAATATCGCCACAGCGATTCAAATCAATCAATATCTACACTGAGCTATTTTTTGAACATCTTCAGTGAACGCTCAAAAAAGAGAGAGATCATGATAATTATTATTTGAAGCTTTATTTGACCTCGTTTGAACACTATGTTTATTGATTTGTTGACAGAACATTCTTATGCAATGCATAACCTGCAAATATCGATATTCTCAGTGATTCAGTTCTAATTTAAGATGAGGATTCAGAGATCCAGAGCGAGACACAAAATATATTATTTACATAATAGGGTGTTGTTATCATAAAAATGGATTTACATCCCTAATGTACAGTTTTGTCAAATATTTATGGATGCAAGGGTGGGTGAAGAAGTTTTTAATGAACAATTGACTCTTTTGAACCGGATCTCAAAAAGATTCACAAAATTCAGACTTGCTCTTGCAAGCTGGTTTGTTTGAATGAGAGTCAATCTAGTCGTGTCTACTGACTCTGGACGAAAAATCAGAATTTGGCATCAACAACATGAAAGCATGGATCCATCCTGCCTTGTATCAACGGTTCAGGCTGGTCGTGATGTAATGGTGTGGGGGACATGACAATGAGTTCACTGTACTCAAATAGCCTCCACAGTCACCAGGTCTCAATCCAATAGAGCACCTTTGGGATGGGGTGGAACGGGAGACTTGCATCATAGATTTGACAAATCTGCAGCAACTGTGTGATGCTATCATGTCAATATGGATCAAAATCTCTGAGGAATATTTCCAGTACCTTGTTGAATCTATGCCACGAAGGATTAAGGCAGTTCTGAAGGCAAAATAGGGGTCCAACCTTTTTTTTTTTTTGTTATGTCCAGAATGGCTGTAAATCATCATTGTAAGTGTTTTCAAATGTAATCATATTTCAAAGTTTTAAAATGATTATTGGAGTCTTTCTACTTCAAAATCCCTCAAATATAGTCTCAAATTTTGTATAACTTTAGTTTCTGAGTTAAAATCGACTTATAGGACGCATTTGTTTTGGAATATGTTTATTCATTCATTCATTTTCTTTTCGGCTTAGTCCCTTTATTAATCTGGGGTCACCACAGCGGAATGAACCGCCAACTTATCCAGCATATGTTTTACGCAGCGGATGCCCTTCCAGCCACAACCCATCACTGGGAAACATCCAAACACACTACGGACAATTTAGCTTACCCAATTCACCTATAGCGCTTGTCTTTAGACTTGTGGGGGAAACCAGAGCACCTGGAGAAAAAACCCACGCAAACACGAGGAGATCATGCAAACTCCACACAGAAATGCCAACTGACCCAGCCGAGGCTCAAACCAGCGACCTTCTTGCTGTGAGGCGATTGTGCTACCCACTGCGCCACCGCGTCGCCCAAGAATATGTTTACCTAACGAAATATTTACTAACAACATATTTAATTTTAGAAGCCAATGGTTTTATTTATTTATTTATTTAACAATGTAAATCACTCTACAAACACTATTGCACAAACACAATGTGAACCACTTTACAGAACCACTGCCTCATAGAATGAAATATCCACATATATACATATTTATAAATAAACCTTGTTTGCTGAAGATGAAATTTGACTAAACCCCTAACCCTAAGTATTAAACTGGTCCCACACAGTGTTTGTGCTGCAGACGTGCTGGCCGAGAGGAGATCTGCCATCACTGCGGGCCATTTCTGCCTGGCACAGGATCACATGGAAAAAGTGATCCCACAGAAGAGGAACTCAAGTCCAGGAATCAAAGATTCTTGAGGGTGGACTCTTTTGACTCGGGCCAGAATGAAACACTTCAGTAAACCCACAGCAGCCAGGCAGCTTCTGTCAAACTTTATGAACATCTCTTTCTATGATGCATAATGGATTATGGGCTGCTACATTATACATCATATAATATATTATTTGCTTCCCTCTTCCTACACTGCATATATACGTTAAATTTAATCTTCTAATCCACATACTTTAATTGTAATGTATAAAATATATCAAATATATAATTACAGTAGGATTTAAAAATGTGATTGCTAATTTTTATTGTTTTTGAAGTGTCTAAAATATTTAAAATATAAACTGTAGTAATATTGAGTTATTGCAATGAATATTATTATATTATATTATTCATTCATTCATTTTCATTTCGGCTTAGTCCCTTTATTAATCTGGGGTCGCCACAGCGGAATGAACCGCCAACTTATCCAGCATATGTTTTACGCAGCGGATGCCCTTCCAGCCACAACCCATCACTGGGAAACACCCATAGACTTCCACTCACACACATACACTACGGACAATTTAGCTTACCCAATTCACCTATACCGCATGTCTTTGGACTTGTGGGGGAAACCGGAGCACCCGGAGGAAACCCACGCAAACACAGGGAAAACATGCAAACTCCACACAGAAATGCCAACTGACCCAGCCGAGGCTCGAATCAGCGACCTTCTTGCTGTGAGGCAAGAGCGCTACCCACTGCGCCACTGTGCTGCCCTACATTTATTATTATTATTATTACTATTATTATTATTATTATTAGTAGTAGTAGTAGTAGTAGTAGTAGTAGTAGTAGTAGTAGTAGTAGTAGTATTATTACTATTATTATTTGATATTTTTGATCATTATATCTTTAAGTAAAACAGTAGCATTAAAAAAATATTACAGACTTTCTAAAATCATTCAAATCATTAACATTGTAATTTAAATAATTAAATCAGTGGCCATTTCGTTTCATTTTCGAGTCTAAAAACTTGAAAAATATTAATATTTTCCTATAGCCATTTAATGATCAAACCAATTTCTCATGGATGTTTTTACTGTACGTGTAACCTAACACTTCTTTTCATGATTTTGCTGAACTGAATTTCACAACTCGACAAACTGAACCAGAAGCATACAAATGCTGAAATGTAATGTAAGGGAGGCAGCGGTCAGTGTGTGTGTGTGAGATCAGATGTGTTTGTGGAGCAGATCGATGCACATCTGTGTGTCCGACACACTTCTGGCTAATTACAGTCGTACATCAGCTGCGTCTGCGCTGATAACCTCACGTCTGCATGCATCTGCCCTAATGATTTCTTGTCATGGCTGCTGTTTCTGATGGGGTGTATTTGTGGATCCCCATGTGGAATAGTTTGGGAAATAGAGTCAGTGTTCATCTTGATATTATGTCTCAAGAGTGGATATTGGAGGAATAATGTAAATATTATTTATAAAGGTAACCATCAATATAATAAATATTATTTAAAGGTTTAAAATGAGCATTCTAAAGTTTTCTGTATGTAATAATTTATTTATGATAATAATAATAATAATAATAATAATAATAATAATAATAATAATAATAATAATAAAAAATAATAAAAATATTAATGAGCAACAACAACAACAACAACAACAATAATAATAATAATAATAATAATAATAATAATAATAATAATAATAATAATAATAATAATAATAATAATTAAAATATTAATGAGCAACAACAATAATAATAATAATAATAATAATAATAATAATAATAATAATAATAA
>CAIGQW010031436.1:773-11414 GCA_903798125.1 Danio choprae
TATATATATATATATATATATATATATATATATATACCTGCAAAATGTCACAATATTGTTTTGAGGTTTTTCAAAAAATATCATACAAAATACCATGATATTACATGATCATTTACCCTTACTCAAAAACTGTGCCAGTACCATGTTACACTGATTGTACTGTGGTATTAAAAGGTCCTTCAAGGTTTCAAATAATGTGAAAATATAATGTAGTTTTTCATTTACCCTTATAAAAAAGTACTGTACATCTATAACAATGATTTCTGTATTTGTTAAAAATGATATTTATTTGTCAGTTTTGAAAAAAATGTTGCCTTTAGACTTATTTCTCGAGGTTAAATGTCTTTTTAAAAATGTTTAGGGGAAAAATATTTCAAGGTACTCCCAAAAATCCCATAAAAATGGATGAATTTGTTGTAGAATTAAATTTGCCCTTACGAAAAATACTATATCAATATCATATAAAATTTATTTTATTTTATTTCGTTTTATTTTACAACATTTGCTAGTTTCTTTTGACCATATATAATGATTTCCATGTTGGAAACCTTCAAAGTAAAAGTACTTTAAAGAACACCATTTCGTTGTGTAGATCTGCTAATAGCGGGTTATCCCCAGTTCATCTCCCTGCGACAGAATTTACACCAGCGTCCTGTCGCTCACACACAATGACTTGTGTATCTTTCCAGGATAAATCATTGAGAATTGATTATCGACAGAGTGTGTATAAGCTGTGCTCAGGTGCTCAGGCCGTGAGAGTGTGCAGTGATATCCCGTCTCCGCTCTACATCCATCAAGCTGTAGCTGATCCCGCTTTTACTCTGCCATACAAACACAGGAAAAATATGATCTGCCTCTGCAAAATCTTCTCTCCTCAGAGGCGGAGGCTTTAATTGAGCTGTGCGCACAGATGGATGGACGGGCTGGAGAGATTTAGGAGGGATGAAAGAAAGGAAAGAGGGGTGGGGTCACGTTTGACAGGCCAAGCCATCGCAGAGGCCTATAATATATGTGCACTTATGCTGTCGAAGGAGATCAACAGAGAGAGAGAGAGAAAATGAGTACAAGGTCAATAGTGAAGGAACAGGAGCGAGGAGGAGTCTGTTAAAAGAAGGAATAAGAAAAAAAACCCATCAGTCTTGTTGGATGGCCTCTGTTTTGACCTTCTGGACAGACTACAAGTCTACTGGTAATAATGACGCTATTGTCACACGTAGAGATGCTTATAGCTGAACTGAGCCCATTTCATAATTGAACTTTACACAGTTATTCGGCAGAACTGAATCAACACTGAACTGACTTGGGCTGAATAGTCTCACTATTGTCTTCAGTATAATAGAGCTTAATTTTGTGAATGTCTTGTATTTGGTTAACTTTGCTTCTTTGATTGCTTTGAGACAGATTGTGTTGTATAAAGGGCTATGTAAATAATGACGAAGTGTCATATCCCCAACTTTACACAGAAGTGGTTCAATGCGGGATGTTGAAATAAAAGGATTTTCTGTCCATTTCTTTCAACTGATGTTTTTATTTTTGACATATTGCTTTGTTGGAGTTTGAAATGGAATTTTCAATCATTTTATTGTTTTTGTGGTATTGATACTGTCCGATTGCACAGAAATTGAGCTGGATGGTGACCTTTCTGTTTTATCTAGAGCAGCTTTATAGCTGTTTGGAATTTCCATGATTGACTTTTTCATTATTGATCAGACTGAATAACCTGAATAAATTACTTTTGTAATTGATAATTTTTTCATTACTGATTGAATTTATTTGAGTTAAAAAAAGACACTTTTGTCTTCTGTTTCTGATTCAAATCAATGTTTCATAATTGATGAATAAAAAAAATGGTTTAAACTTGTAAAGCTGATATGACTTTGTTTTATTCATTCATTTTTTTTTTCGCCTTTATTAATCTGGGGAATGAACCGCCAAGTTATCCAGCATATGTTTTACGCAGCGGATGCCCTTCCAGCTGCCACCCATCACTGGGAAACATCCATACCCACTCATTCACACACATACACTACGGACAATTTAGCTTACCCAGTTCACTTGTACCACATGTCTTTGGACTTGTGGGGGAAACCGGAGCACAGGAAGGAAACCCACACGAAAATTAGGAGAACATGCCAACTGACCCAGCCGAGGCTCGAACCAGCGACCTTCTTGCTGTGAGGCGATCGTGCTACCCACTGCGCCACCGTGACGCCTTACTTTGTTTTATAATGAATTAATTTTATAACATACTGTGACACTGTTGTCTTCTGAAGAGCTGCTTATAGCTAACAAATTGATAATTTTTTTAGCAGAAATTCTACTGTTGTCTTCATTATAGATTGAACTCATTTGACACTATGACATTAGTTAATGACACTGTTATCTGAATCGAATGTTTTACAAGTTTTCCATTCGTTTTCTGAAGTGCCGATTGATGAATTTTGAAACACTGATTTCAATGTACTCGAGCTGAATAATGTTTTTTTTTCAATATCAATTAAACTTATATAAGTTAACCACCAAATTCTGTCATTGTGCAAAGAACAGCTTGGAGCAGAATTTCAACATTTATGAAGTTTACAAAGTTCTTGAACTGAATCGGAATCAACATTGAACTGACTTAAGCAGTAAAAACCCTACAGTGTCTTCTTTAGAGTTACTGTAGCTGAATCAATTGAATTTTGTAATATTGATCGTTCATACAAAAATGAATATGATGTTTTTAATTACTCTCCCTCATGTTGTACCAAACACCTGAGACCTTTGTTCGTCTTTGGAAAAGCTACAAGAACCCTTGTGTGCACATAAAAAAAAAAATAAATAAATAAAAACTTTATTCAACAGTTTCTTCTCCATATAGGGCATGCATTTGCGTGCACTGTGCCATGACATATACCCCAGATACTCGCACATGGTTTTCTCTGTTTGAAGGACGTGATATATCAGCAGGCATGAACACATGCAATATACTAACATTAAGGAGAAGAAACTGTTGAGTAAAGTTGTTGTTTTTGTTTTATGTGCACACACATATTCTCTTAGCTTGACTATATTGAATCCACTGAAGGCGTGTGGTCTGTTTTGAGGAATTGTATTTGTATTTTTATGGACTTTGAACAAGTTGGGAACTTTGCTGTCTATTCAAAATATCTTAATTTGTTTTCCTAATTCAACGGAAGGTCTCGGGGGTGTGGAACAACATGAGGGTGAGTAATTAATAAAAATGTTCAATTTTGGGTGCACTAACACTTCAAGTTGTAAAACAACAATATTGTCTTTGCTAGATGGATGTAATCAAATTTCCACAAGAGATACAACATTTTTTCATATGCTCAGTTCAGTGAAAGTAAAGGAGTTCTGATTACTAGAGCTTCTTTATAATCGAATCATGTTTGTTTCATAAGTGGCTGATTTTGCCATATTAAACTGATTTAAAGAGATGGTACACCCAAAACATTAAATGGTAATCACTATTCGCTCACCCTCAAGTGGTTCCAAACCTTTGAGTTTTTTTCATCTGTTGAAAACGAAAAAAGATATTTTGAAGAAAGTTGAAAACATGTAACCATTGACTTCCATAGTAAGAAAAACAAATATTATGGAAGTCAATGGTTATAGGATTTCAGCATTAAAAAAAAAAAGAAAATCATAAAGGTTTGAAACAAGTAAAGGGCGAGTAAATGATGACAGAGCTTTCAATTTTGGTTGAACTATCCCTTTAAGCTGATTGATATCTGAACTGAACTACTTTCATAGCTGAACATACAGTTAATTGAATCAGCATTGAACTGACTTATCTTCTCTAAAACTGCTTTACAACAGACTCTCTCATTTGATCAAGTTTGCATCACTGATTCTTATTTGCCTGTTTATTCTTATGAAGCTGTTTTAAATCAATCTGTGTGCTATAAAAAGCTGACTTGACTCTCTCTGTTTGACATCCGAAACGCCGTCAAGGCAGCGTGCAAGAAATGCTGTAGAAAGGCAGCTCTCGGAAGCAGAGCATCTGTTGTGGATGAGCTCTGGGGAGAAACAGCAGAGTCTCCACAGCCACCTGTTATAGCCTCGGGCCCTCGGTGTCGCTGGCACATCCTGCACCAGCACAGAATCCCCCCTCTAACACCTGTTTTAAGTACCCGTGCAGTGGCGAAAGCTTTATAACCTACTGCTGCAGCTTCACTGACGGGGTCAGTCTGCATAGAGACAGACAGACATGCATTAGTTAAACCCATTTGGCGAAGCTGCGGTTGGACTGGAGGGGGATGACAGTAGCAGGACAGAGACGGTCAGACGAGCCTGGAGGACGACAAAGAGGGGGGCAGGATGCATTAGGCTGATTTAAAGAGCACACAATGACTTAACCGGCCTGTTAGAGCAGAATGGTTACTAATAGGTAAAAAGGTGTCTGTAATTTATTACAGTTTTTACATTAGATGTGAGGAGGAGGATGGTGGCGGAGTAAAGGCATAGTTCACGCAAAAATTTAAATTCGATTGTTATTTACTCACCCATTACTTGTTTTAAACCTTTATAACCTTTAATCTTTCTTCTGTTAAACAGAAGTGCTGAAAACCCCTTAACCTTTGACCTCCATAGTATTTGTTTTTTCTACTGTGGAAGTTAGTGGTTTTCAGCTTTCTTCTAAATATCTTCTTTTGTGTTCAACAGAAGAAAGAAACTCATAAAGGTTTGGAACCACTCGACGGTTAGTACATGATGATTAAAATAGATTTTTGGGTGAACTATCCTTCTAAATTTAATTAAATGTGTTCATTTCTTTATTGTAGCTTCAGTCTGTGGTTTGTTTACACCGAATTTGTATTTATATTGGAAAAATTCTAATTGTTATCGAAATACAGGGTCAAATGTTTGAATATAAACACTGATGTATACAGTACTGTTCTAAGTATAGTAAATGACCTTTTGGAAGTAACGTAACGCTTCAAATCAAGATTGTATCAATTACTTTACTTGGCCTGTAGATGGCAACAAGTGACAATTTAATTGTTTTGGTCTTTGAGTTATTTCAAGACATTTGTTCAAAGTGTTGATTTGTCTTCATGAGTGAGTGAATGAGAATTTAATGCAACCCAATATTTCACATTTTTACTCACTTTATTTATAGCCTTATATCTACAAAGTGCTGGATTTATATGAATGAATTATTATTAATTTTTTTATAATCGCTTTACCAGTATTTAGTTTTTTTCCATAGCATTGCTTTGTGTTTAAGGGGAAACTAAATTGTTCATAAAGTTAATGGAATGTTTCCTACCAGAAAATTACCAGTGTTTTTCCCATTTTACCATATGAATTTCAGTAGGCAACCTTTAAATGTTGTAAAGATGAAGATTTTTCCTCAGGTTGCTCTAAGTACATGAGATCAGGAGAACATGAGAAACATGAGTTTGAATTTCATTTGTAACCTTATATATAAAAAGTCAATTTTCATGTAAAAGCGTTAGTTAAGGAAGAAATTGATGTCAAGCTTTGAACAATGCTCTTTATTGTTCTTTTTGACACTCAAGTGATTTTCTTCTTCCCTCTTCTTCAAGGCCGTATCTTTGTTCATGCAGTGCCAGGCAAAATACTTCTCCAGACTGCAATCAAAGTAATGGCTTCTTGAGAATGAATTGCAATTTTTTTTTTAACCGCACATATACAAAGCTTCGCAAAATGAAGCCAATCATGCAATTGAGGCCGTAATGCAGCCGTCTCAAACAGCCGGCCTTAAATATGCTGATGAAATTAACTTATGCTGACAGAGGTCACTTTAAATCAGTCGATTCTTTGGATTTAATCACCAAAAAGCTTGACAATAAATTACAAATGAATCCACAATAGCGACCCAAAATGTAAAAATGCCTCTCCAGCAAAGCTTTTCTTTTGTGTATAAGCCTAACCGCTTGATTTTGACAGCAGAAGTTGCTCAAAACACTGTTAACAAGCCGTGTTATTTGAATGCGTAGGATGTGATGCGACTGTCAACATAAAGCAACAAAGTGAAAAATTATAAAGAGAAAATGCAGCTGTGCTAAAACAAGTGCGGCGCACTCCCACAATCAGTGAAATGAAGCCGTCTCTTTGTCTGACCAACATTTGCCTCATTCCTCCTAATATATCCTTGTGATAAAAGACACATTATTGAGCATGAGTGACTGAACTCGGCGTGAATCTCTGCTTTGTCAGAGTTCTCTCTGTTGTCTTGTCGAATGCTGTGAGGGGGCTGTAGTCTATTGACACAGAGTTCATAGTAGTCTTGAGTTTCCCGTAATAGCAGTTTCACTGTTCTTCCAAATCATTTGAATTTTGACTAAGCAGTGCATCAACCTTCACATCATGCCTGCAGCTGCAGTGAATCATTTTTGCATGATTAAAGTATGCATCATTTTAGTTAAACTCTGCTGTTCGGAAGATTGTTGTTTTGAGATGACCTGGACTGGAACGGGTGTCCATATTGTGGCCGTGGGCTGACAGTCTGCTAGATTAATGACTGTGAGGATGTTCAAAATCTGTCGCTCCAGTCTAATCATAAGTTTTCTTTTTTGGAAATGTTTGTTTAGCTTCTCAGTTACAGCCAATGGAGTGGAAAAAAACGAGTGCTTTTGGTTTTGAAATCTCTTGAGATCATATAATGATGTCTGGGTTCTAGTCTCCATCTGTGATGGTATCTGACAGGCAAAATCTGTTTTCCAAATTCTCTCACTTGGACAAGATGTGAGTCTAGATAGGTAGTAGTCAACATTTAAAGTGGATTTTAAAAAGTTTATCAAAATTGTCCTAAAACAAGAATGGGTGTTAATAGTAATAGACAATTTGATCAAACTTGTATGATCTACTTCAAATATTTGGATCTGGACCTCACTTGTTCCCCTTTTAAATTTAGGTCTAGATTGGTATGGGTCTCAGTAGGTCCAGTTTAGGCTATGTACAGATGGCATTGGCATTGATTATGTTTGTTTCCTCCTTCAGTATAGACATATACAGGACACGGTGGTGGATTTAAAAATATCTGATGTGTATGACTGTTAATGTGCCTCTGCTGGCTGTCTTATTTATACAGCATTAGCAGGTTTTGTTGTAACAGTGCTAATAAACCTAGCGGTGCCTGCAGCATAGCTCTGTAATTCGCCATTGTTGTTGTTACCGGTTGTTGTTGTGTGGGACTCTCACTTTTTCTGGTCACATGGTACTATGACTTCATTTTCAAAAACGGGTGTTTTGCATATCCACATGGCTATGTGATGGGCAGCATTTTGAGGTTTTTCCACTTTGTAACCTGTTATCCAAAAGGGCACTGACAACGCCAGTGTCATGTGGACGAAAGGCCAATCTGTTGATCTTGATTTAGATTGGTCTACTCTGGATCTGTCTCTAGATAGTCTGGATCTGGGTACATGGTACCCTGTTTTGACAAGGATTTAAGTCTAGAGGCTTCTACTGGATGTGGGTCTCAGTGGACTCTGTGTTGTTCTGCATCAGAATCTAGATGAGTGTAGTCTGAATCTGGGTCTCAGTAGGTTCTGTGTTGATCTGGATCTGCATCTAGATGGGTGTCATCTGGATCTGGGTCCCAGTAGGCCCTGTTTTGATCAGGATCTGAGTCTAGATGCTTTTACTGGATGTGGGTCTCAATAAGTTGTACTGATCTGAGTCTAGTGTCTTGTCTGAATCTGGGTCACGTTCTGTTTCAGACTGCATAAGGGTCTAGACGAGTCTAGAATGGTTCTGGGTCTTACTATGTTATGTTTTGTTCTGGGTCTACTTCAGGTTAGGGTAGTGCTGCATGATTACTGTAACTGAATGTGAATGTTAATGAGCATTTTGTCAGTAAAGCATGTTCTAGTAAACATCCAGCAAGTGCTTTCAGATCGACCAGCATTTACTACACAGAGTCATAGTACAATGATATGCTATGCAAAACTCGAAATCAAAGTTTTTATTGGATGACAACGACATCGAGATAATCATTCTGTTATAATGACAGATAGTAAACTACGGCTTTGTTTAGTAAATTATGCATGCGAAAATACCACATTTAATAACATGTTATTTGTCAGATGATTCCATAGTCTTGTGATTATTAGTCACACTGAACGACATCAATGAAAGCAGTTAAACACTATGGGGATTTCCTGGGTTATTTCGTGATGTATTTGGAGCTTCCTCATGAGAGTGCCCTCTGGCTTTGGGATAAGATTTTCTACAGATCACGCACTTTTGATGTTTTGGACAATCACGGCTTTGCTCAAAAGTGTTTGTGTTTTCATTTCAGCTCTAGGTTCCTGTTTGATTTAGATCTGATTCTGGATGGCTCTGCTATGGATCTGGATTTCTATAAGTGCTGGTCTAGATATAAGTCTGCGTCCAGATAGCTCTAGTAATTTTACAAATTGACATTGCCATTGAGTGGTCTAGCATCCATAATACAGCCATTAATAGTAAGTTGTGTGGATTTGTGTTAACAGGGAACACTTTGAAAACAATTTTTATTCGTACAATTTTTATAAATGCTAACTTTTCCATCATTTAGAACACCATTGTCACGTAAACCTGCCATTAATCTAGTTTTAAGTCTAGTTTCATATTGCTCTGGGTTTTTTTTGTTTTTTTTTTGACTCCAGCTCAGATTTCCAGTGCTTTTTCCGTCCTCCAGTGGCACAACTGTGAGAGTGTTTGTAGGTTTGTGTGACAAGCCTGGGGCTTTTAGTGTTTGTTCTAGCGGAGTCAAAAGCGTTATGTCAGGCATGATATATTCATTACTGCAGGATCAGTACTCTGGTGAGTGTGATCCCCATGCACTCCGCTAATTTAATCTCACCTACTGTGTCGTCTTTTTTCACACTGCACCCGCCACCCACCCAGAAGCACATTAAGACCTGAGGATGGTGGGGCAAGTCAGGACCATGGAAAAACATCACACATTCCTCCTCCAGAGCCAGCTCTAGCTCAGATGGTTGATAATCAAAAGATGCGAATCACACGTTATATCTGTCCTTTATCTGACAAGGCATTTGAATGAATCAGGCATTTAATTGTAGTCTTGATGCTGTAGTTGTGATGTTCTGCTGAATTGTGAGGTTTGATTAAACTGATCATTTTTGCTGACAGACAAATAAGCAGGAACACTGTAATATAGATGCTGCCACACACAATGATTTACCAAAGACAGACGTGTTCCTGGATCAATATCGTTTGTTTGCAGTAGAACAATGTCCTCTTCACTCAATTATAACCTGTTGTATAATTGGAGAGTAATGATCGGTTGATTAAGTGACTCGCCTCAGGGTTTTGTTGTAACACTCAACACAAGTTTAATATATGCCATTAAAAAAGCTGTCACAATAGGATGATCTTATGAGGTTATGCAAAGGTGTGTCACATTTACGAGATTTAGTTTCGAGTCTTGACTTTGACTTTCAAGTCAATTTCATACCAAGCAGTTTTCTGTTGGTTCTGACAAATCGTGGCCAATGTGAATATGCTACGCTAAGTTTAGCTTATCCAATTCACCTGTACCGCATGTCTTTGGACTGTGGGGGAAACCGGAGCACCTGGAGGAAACCCACACGAACATGAGGAAAACATGCAAACTACAGTAATGCCAACTGGCCCAGCCGGGACTCGAACCAGCGACCTTTTTACTGTGAGGCAACAGTGCTAACCACTGAGCCTCTGTGCTTCCCAACTTAAAGAGTTTATATGTGAAGCTATTAAGTATGCATGTATTTAGTGTAATTGCAAGCTGCACTTACTACTTTATATTCTTTTGCTGTTTTCTGACCTTTTTGAATACTTTTTCAAGTGAATTGATCTGATCATTTCCTATAGTAGAGTGGAGAACTTTAGCTCTAGAAAGTAAAACTCCAAATTCATTTAAAACGACTTTTCTCCGTTGTTTTTGCTTCAACTGTGCTATTAGCAATGCTTCATGGGATCGTAGTTATTTCTCTTATTATAGTCTTTTTGTCGGGTTTTCATGTTGATTAAGTTTGCAATGTTATAATTGACCTATGAGGATTGTTGATTTGGTTCATGACTTATAATGCATTTTTAAATCCCTATGGTGTAAAATACTTCCAGAAACAGCACTGCTGAAAGAGCGAGTTGCCACTAATGCACTCTATTGAAATGATTGAATTTGTAGACATGTGGACATTTTTGAATCTAAGTGAGTTGTTTGTAGGATGCACACTATATAGTTTCAGTGGATGCAGCACTTAACTGGAGTTTTTTCAGCTACTGTTTAATGAATCCTGGATATTTGGACTTTGACAGTGCTTTTTGCATAATACAGTATTAGAAAGTAGACAATGGATGCAATTCAAAAGCTAAATGACGTCATTAAGGTCAATAAAATAATTTTAACTCTTAGTATTAGGTATTGTTTCATTCAGCAATTGTCTTCTAACATCAGTCAGAATATTGATTCAGATAATAATTGAAAATCTCATATCAAGCACAAAGATTTATACATAGAAATGCTCTTTAATTTGTTATTTCTCCTATATCCTGCTTATATCAATGAATACAGAATGGTTTAATTAATGGAAACATTATCACAGCTTTGCTTGCTCTGCAGCTGAGCTGTGTGTGTTTGTGTGTTTGTGTGTGTGTGTGTGTGTGTGTGTGTGTGTGTGT
>CAIGQW010031481.1:0-12707 GCA_903798125.1 Danio choprae
CACACACACACACACACACACACACACACACACACACAAAATGATTTAGACATCTGAAATGAGGTCAGATTTGGTCTTCTGTTATGCTGTAAAAAGATGCCTGCTGCAACACAAACAGCATTGCTAGCTGCCAACGCAGCACGAGCTGCAAAAGTAGATTAACATTCTTCACAACTTGCTTTTACACAATGTAAGCCTGACTCTTCTTGCTGCAGCTATTTGAATGGCAAAACAGTCACAAACATGCACATGCATCCAGTAAACAGCATGCTTGTTTTGTGAGGCATTTGTAACCATTTCATTTTTTAGGACTGTCATAGGACTGTCTCTCTTCAAAAATTATAGAATATTATTAATACATAAACTTGATATTTTCATACTTTTTTGAAGTGCCGTAGTAAAGAACACCACTGTGTAATATCTGTGAATTTTGTTAGTTAATCTGTGAGTCTTTGTTATAATAGACTTCAATTTCAAATAAATGATGTCCTTTTTCATCCAAATATCCAGGCAGCTGCTTTCAAAATGGAAAATAACCATGTTTCTTGATCAGCATATTAGAAGGATCATGGACTGGACTACTGAAAAATCAGCTTTACAGTAATTAATTGTATTATAAGATAAATAAACAATAAAAACAATAATGAAAATAATAACTGCAATATTGCAGAATATAACTGTTTTTACTTTAATCAGCCTTGGTAAGTGTATAACATTTAATAGAATGAAAAAAAGAATTCACAAAACAATTGTATAATAAACAAATTATAAATTGCAATTTATAAAATACAGCTATTTTTAAAGCAATTTTGGACTTAATTTTGTTCACAAGGGGATTGTTTTTATGTGTACGACACTAAAATGCATTAACATTTAACATTATAAATCGCACCTAAACTTCGCTTTGATCACCATATCTGTTCTTTTCATTTAAATCCTCTACTTAAAACAATGAATTATAAATTACTTCAGATGTTCTACCTGATAGCACGTCATGATTTTGCCAAGTATGATGTGATCCTGGATTAACATCTATGTTGATCCAGGAACATCATTTTTGTTCGAAAGTGTATTCCATACCTATTCCCTACCCCTTAACTCAACCATAACTGTCAATTATTCACAAAATTGGAGGGTAATATTAGTTGGATAACAATCATGTAGAAGTGCATAAACCTAACCGTAAGCCTAAACTTAACATAAATGGCAAACGTATCCCTTAATTCTGATTGGCTGATTGGAAAGTTGTTACAGGATCAATATAGATGTTAATCCAGGAACATGTCCTACTGGGTGAATTTAGGTTGGGGGTACCTGAGCAGGTTGGATCATTTGAGGGCATCATTACCTTGCGGATCTGAAATAGTCTGGTGTCACTGCAGAGATCACAGAAGCGCAGCAATAAAAGATGTTCCACCGTGTCTTTAGTCAACATGGTCACCAGCTTGCACATGATCTGCACCAAAGCATCATAGAGTTTAACTCAACCATACAAAAACAATTAGCACAGTAGCCTGGAGAATGCACGCAGATATCCACTTCATCCCAACTGGATTAAAGGTACGACAGGAAATATATCAAGATTTAAGTCCAATGAAAGCAATGCCCTCTATTTAAAAGGATAGTTCGCCCAAAAATGAAACTTTACTCTTAATTTACTCATCCACAGGTCATCCAAGATGTAGGTGCTATTCTTTTTTCATTAGAACATTAAAGAAGATTTAACTGAATACATGGTGATTCATATAATGGCAGTCAGGGAAAGTCTTTTGAAGTTAAAAATCTCACAAACAAACAAGTCCAAATCAATAGCCACAGCTCCTGACACACTGAGGTCTTGTGAAACAAAATGAGCGGTCCGTGTAAGAAATTGAATATCATCAACCTATTCAAACAGGTCTCAGTGCAAATGCGAATGTAGTCCGATTGTAGTCCTGTCACTTTAATGCAGAATGCTCAAGGGCTGATGATGCAATCACCAATATCTATTAACAAAATGAGTCACCTGAGCTCACGTCCAAGCGTGCATCCTTGCACAAACATCTTTAAAGCAACATGACTACGTTCGCACATGCACTGAGAACTGTTTGACCAGGCTGTGGATCAGAATAATATTGTAAATAATGTTTAATTTCCTACACGGACCGATCATTTTGCTTCACAAGACCTCAGTGTATCATCAGGAGCCATGGTTATTGATTTGGACTTGTCTGTATGCGTTTATTTTTTTATCTCAAAAGATGATCTCATTATATGAATCACCATGAATCCAGCTTAAAATCTTCTGTAATGTTCTACTGAAGAAAGAAAGGCACCTATATCTTGGATGACCTATGGTTGAGTAAATTAACAGAAAATTAATTAATTGTGGGTGAAGTATCCATCACTTTAACACAAAATCTCACCGCTACAGCCTCGATCTTCAGGTCGTCTTCACTACTGGGTTCAGTGAGCTCCAGAAGCACAGGGCAGACCTTTCCCTCCATATCTTGTTTACTCATCATACCCTGTTCAAGTAGTATCAGCAAAGCAGCCTGGCTCGTCTTTCGTACCTAAGAAAAAACAAAGACGAAACTGACTCCGAATACCTCATTTTAACAACAATTAGGTATTAAGATCTATAATAAGTTTAAATATAAATATACAAATATTATCAAAGTCTTCAGATTATGAATAATAATGTGAACATGGCTCGAGCGATCTGATAATTGTTGTGAAATGTACTGTTTATTACAAAAGAGGTGTGCTCTGTTGGTAGTGCAGAATCATTACAAAATAGAAACGTTTAGAAATTCAACCCTAAAGTTTTCAGCATGTCGACAGTAAAGGATTAAGCAAAGTATGATGTTAGCAAAAAAAAAAGAAGTTTCTCAGCATCTTTTGAATGTTCCTCTTTAAAGCACTTCCAATAAAATAAAAAAAAAACCTTAACCAATCTTAATAAGCTGTATCCTTCTATCTCTCCTTTGTGTGAGCTATTGTCATACATTCTGGTCCTGTCCAGAAGTATCTGAATTTTGGAAAAGTATCTTCAGACTTTATTCTCAGGCTTTTGAAATAGACATTAAAATTTAAGTGGAATTAGCATTGTTTGGATGTTCGGACCAGGCTCTAACTTGGCCTAAACATCAACAACTCTCCCTTAGGTTTGGCATGGTGCTGGCCAAGAGAGTGATTCTGATGGAGTGGAAATCCATGACACCTCCAAGTTGTTTTTTTTGTTTGTTTTGTTTTTTAAATGGTTAGCTGAAATGGTTTCTGCCCTCAAGCTGGAAAGGTTACGTTTCTCTAGATTTGGCAAACATAAGACATATGATAAAACATGGGGGCCCTTCCTTAGATGGATATGTTAACAATGTCTCTGTAATTATTGTTTTTCTGTAATATTTTTTTACATCATTCTATTTTGTTTAATATTCCATTAGTCTGGCTGAAATTCTTTTGATGGTGCTGTTTAATTACTGTATTGTTTGCTAGTGATTTGGTGCATGTTCTAGATGGTATGAGGTAATAACACTGAGATAATTTTTTTAACATATATACATGTACACTATTGGGATTTATGTTTTCATTAAAAAAATCTATAAATAATGTAAAAAACACTAAAGTTCAAGGATTCTTAAATTTAAAAAGGCAAATAATTAATATATATATTTTTTCATTTATTGATGTTTTAATGCCATGTCAACAGCATTGAGTTTCTTAATAAACAAACATTCATTCATTCATTCATTCATTTTCATTTCGGCTTAGTCCCTTTATTAATCTGGGGTCACCACAGCGGAATCAACCGCCAACTTATCCAGCATATGTTTTACGCAGCGGATACCCTTCCAGCTGCAACCCATCTCTGGGAAACATCCATACACACCCATTCACACACATACACTACGGACAATTTAGCTTACCCAATTCACTTGTAAACAAACATTATGCAAAAAAAAACCCCAAAAAAAACCCATACAGATGACAACAATACTGATAAATTAAACAAACGACAATATTTCTGTAATGATTCCATCCATTCAGAAGAACATGTCACAGAACAAACCATTTTTCTGAAGAAAACTCACCTGATTATTAGGATCTGTGAGATAGCGGACCACAATGGGAACCAGGTACCGTGAGAAAGCTTCTGGGAAATTGGGCCGATTTTCATGGAGGAACATGGCAATGTTCGGCACCTGTTCCATTAGCTCTGCTCGCACTGTCGGTTCTGTAACATCACATCACATTTATGACATTACATAGAGCTCCACCATTCGAAATCACAAGTCAAATACAGGCTAAAGCCATGCAAACCTCCATCCTCAGACATCCTGGCAACCGTTTCCATGACACTGATGAAGTCATTTTCATTAGCGCTAAACTCCCGGAGCACATCCAGCAATCCACGAGCCACAATTTGCCTGAAAATACAGATCAAGCACACGATAACATTAGAATTTACCACAGAATGTTCTAATCGCAGGACAATATTTCCAAAAAATTTCAAGCTATAATATCAGAAATAACATTAGAAGCTTCAAGTATGAGCCAAATTCTTTTGCAATGACAACTTTGGCTCCTTTCAGTTATTTCTTGTCCAACTTAATATCAGGTTTACTTTAAGCCTTTACATTTTAAACTTATGTTTCACCATTGTGCCATAAAAGTTCTTCTGTATCGATTCACACTTAAATTCAAGTGATAGTTACATTATGGACATCTTACACTACTCCTTAAAAAAACACAAAAAACAAAACACTGAGTATTGCATGACAGAGAAAAAAAACAGAGGTCTCACATAACCCATCTCACAGTTACTGGTTTCACACTGCAGAGCCTCACATCTCACCTGTTGAAGACGTTTTCACTGAAAGCATATTTCTCCAGCCGGCCCAGAGGGGTGAGATTATCCTGGCCTGCATCCAGGAATGCGGTTATCCGAATCCCATCACACTCTGAACCATAGTCATCGAATCCAACTGCAAGACAGACCCATAGGGACAGTTAATGGCTAAGCAAATAAGTTAACATCCAGTTTATTGGTGGTATCAAATGACAAATCCTTTCAATTGAAACCAGAAATCCCTTTTAATGAAAAGAGAAGCTGTTTAATGAGAAATTACTCATTTTAGAGAAAGAACAGTAATTCAATTTTCTTTTCATTTCATTTCATTCAATTCTCTTTAGCTACTGTGTCTGTATACAATAACTGGAAAAGATTATTGATTGTCTTCACAATTCTTGTTTGGTTTTCTTGATTTGTTTGGTCTAGACCAAATAAAATAATTATACATTTGGTCCTGGATATTTTAGCATTCACACTGACATTTTTAACATCAAACCTAAACATGGAGAACAAAAAAAAATGCATATTATTTATTTATTTATTGATATGTTTTAATGCCATATCAGCAGCATTGGCTATTTATGGCAATCATTCAATATATGATTTACAATCAAAATTGTTTCTTAATCATTCATTCATTGTACAAAAATATACACAAATAACAACGCTGATAAAAAGTCTTAAAAAGTTGTTTCAGTTTGATCAATGATGAATATTCCTCCAGAAAACACCTTTTTAAACATTTCCCGAATAAAAACCATTCTCTAATATCACCTACAAATATACATTCGATCAAAATATATTTTCAACATTGCAACTATGATGAGACAAAAACAGATATGCTTAAGTCATGTCCTGTTTTTGGTTCTTTAGCTGTCTTTTAATGTTTCATTCATATTTCAATTCAACACAGTTCGTCTGAAAGCAGGCTCATTTTTTATGTCCGCTTGTTGATGTGCACTGGTGTTTGAATGGCAGTGTTCATATTTAATCATAAGGAATGGAGTTTTTTTTAGTTGAATCAAAACCTACCGAATGTGAACAGACCCTTAAAATCATGGAAAGATCATATTACAAGGTTGATTAAACAAACATTGATATTTTAGGGGTGAAAAAACTTCACATTTTCATCAGTTCAATTCATCTTTATTTTCTATAGCACTTTTACAATGTAGATTGTGTCAAAACAGCTTAACATAGAAGTTCTAGTAAATTGAAACTGTGTCAGTCCAGTCCAAAGTTGACGTTCAGTTTAGTGTGGTTTAATTTTCACTGCTGAAAGTCCAAACACTGATTACAATTAAGCAAATATTCTTTTCTTGAATTATTATTTAAGAAAAAAACATTTCTGTTACTCTCATTTCTCAAAGCTATTTTCTATTCAAATCAGTATTACGACAGTACAGCAAACATTACCATGATAAAATGATTGTTAAATAACTTATTTCCCACTATATTTTGTATCTACGAATGCATAATAATTGCTTGTGTTTATTATCATATAGTTTTTACATTTTAATCAATATTCGAGGGTAAATAACACTTTCCTGAAAGATCACATAAGATTCACACTGATGGAGATATACTGATCTACAAAGTTGCTGAAGAGTTCTGTATACTCACAGTCATCCAAATCATCATGACCGTCTTCAAAATATAAAGACAGACCTGGGGAAACAAACCAAAAACTTCATATCAAAGACTGAATTGTGAAAAGTGTTTAAGAAGATAAACTGTCAGTTTAAAGTCATGCTGCTGCCTGTCACATAAAGTTGTGTTGCTAGCTAGCTATCCAGCTGGACAGCATTTTTAGGCCTTTCACTTTAGAAACCCACTCTTAATATCCAAAACTGCTGTTTCACATTATTAGATTGCTTGCTAGCTTATATGATACCGCATTAACATGTATCGTAATGTTAGTTTACTGTATATCTCACTTAACAACTAAGGGTAACTTTAAGTGACTACATCAAATTGCCTGCTTAACGTTACTAGGGTACAGTGTCTGTGAAACACTTTATGTTGTAGTGTAAAAGAACATACAGGCAGTACTTAAGATATATCACGATTTTTGTATGTTTTAAAGGTTATAAGCTAACGTTATCCAAGCTTGTTAACCGGAATCGACCCCGGTGGTCATGCTGGCTAACAAACTGACAGTCAAGCTCCTGTCAACTAAACTACATTGTTATGTACTATTTAATTCAAAGTACAACATAATTTCCACCATGAATTATTTAATACAGCATATATTGCCTTGCTGGCTAAAGCTAGCTTTTTATTACAGTACTTTTTATAATATCCCAGTCTGTACTGTTAGCTCCCCAACTCGCAACTAGTGTTAATCCACTTAAAATTTCACCAGGCTAACGACCTTTGTTCTTAAAAACATCAGAAATGTAAAAAAGGCATAAAGCGTCATTAAAGTCAACAGTGATAACGAAGCAGATTCTCTTTAAACCGCATCATAAAGCTTTAAATAAACGTACTAAAGCACGTTACCTGCCATCTTGATTTACAGCGGCGCTGTCACTCCACTTCCTCAAAAGATTTCCTGCTCTTATTTCAATCCCGGCATCTATGTGAAGATCGAGTACATAAAAAACAAAGAGGAACTCAACGAAACAAAGCACTTTTAAGCGAGAAAATATCGCAAATTCCTGTATCGCTCAACCGAACCCTCGGTGAGAAAAAAATAAGACAATGTCGGTCACGTGACTAGTCTACAGACGTCCGATTCGTGAATGAGTTGTTCATACGAGTCGGATCTTTTCAGGGAATCGGTTGAACCGTCTCACATAACAGAACTGAATGATTCTTTCATGAATCGAATTTAAAAGAATGGTTCACCCAAAATAATATATATATTTTTTATCTGAAACCGTGGGTCATACATAGCAAGCCAAAAATAGCAACTGGCACTTACTCTGACACAGAGTAAAAGAAAACAACAACAACAACAGCAACACTTAGGTCTATAGGTAAAACACAATTAATATCTATGGCTCTTTTTACATTTAAGTTTTACTAACTATTTAACAAACTGACAAGATCGGTCTGTGCAAGAAACTGAACATCATTTACAATTTCACATTTAAAATGAACTTATCAGCCTATAATTATAGCAAATGCTTCACCCTGTGTGACTATATGAAAAGTTAACAAACAGCATGGGGCCTCACAGTGGCGCAGTGGGTAGCACATTCGCTTCACAGCAAGAAGGTCGCTGGTTCGAGCCTCGGCTGGGTCAGTTGGCGCTTCTGTGTGGAGTTTGCATGTTCTCCCTGTGTTGGCGTGGGTTTCCACCGGGTGCTCCGGTTTCCCCCACAAGCCCAAAGACATGCGGTACAGGTGAATTGGGTAGACTAAATTGTCCGTATGAGTGTGAATGGGTGTGTATGGATGTTTCCCAGAGATGGGTTGCAGCTGGAAGGGTATCCGCTGCGTAAAATATATGCTGGATAAGTTGGCGGTTCATTCCGCTGTGGTGACCCCAGATTAATAAAGGGCCTAAGCCGAAATGAAAATAAATGAATGAATGAACAAACAGCATCAGTATTGCATACATATACATACACATATATATATATATTATATATATGTTATAATATAACTGTTGTAAACATGCTCAGGATCACTTGACAAAGCTGTGAAGTTAAAAATGTTGTGAATAATGTTCAATTACACAGGTCAGTTGTTTTGCTTCATAAAACCCAATTTATCGTCAGGTGTACCATGCACTAATTCAATTGTGACCTTATTTGTTTTTTAGACTTTTAAAGTGCTGGTACCCTTGACTTGCATTTTAATAACCGTTTCAGCTACAAGTCATACGTTCTATCAAATAAAAGATGGACTCTGGACATTTTTTACAAATATAGGTTTATTACCATGACATGTAAATAATGTAAAGTTTAAATAAACTGTTTAAGTATGAACTAGAGGGCTAAAATGTGTTTAATTTGTATTTAAAAATAAGGTCACAGTGCAAAAAAAAATGTAATGTGCATTAAATATGCACTTGATAGATTTGATAAGATTTACCAAACAAACCATGACAGAGATAATTGAGATGATCTCTAAAATGTATGCTGATTCTCATAATAATCCAAAACATTAACTGGGATACATAGAAGAATTACTGTAAACAGTGTTAATATAAAATTCATTCATTCATTTTTTTTCCGGCTTAGTCCCTTTATTATTCAAAGGTCGCCACAGCGGAATGAACCACCAACTTATCCAGCATATGTTTTTATGCAGCGGATGAACCTCCAGCTGCAACCCATCACCGTGAAACACCCATACGCTCTCATTCACACACATACACTACGGCCAATTTAGCTTACCCAATTCACCTATACCGCATGTCTTTGGACTCTGGGGGGGACCGGAGCACCCAGAGGAAACCCACGCCAACACGGGAATAACATGCAAACGCCACACAGAAATGCCAACTGACCCAGCCGAGGCTCAAACCAGCGACCTTCTTGCTGTGGCAGCGCTACCCACTGCACCACCGCGCCGCCCCGTTAAATAAAAAATAATACAATTAATTCATTCATTTACTTTTCGGCTTAGTCCTTTTATTAATCTGGGGTCGCCACAGCGTAATGAACCGCCAACTTATCCAGCATATGTTTTACACAGTGGATGCCCTTCCAGCTGTAACCCATCACTGGGAAACACCCATACACACTTATTCACACTCATACACTACAGACAATTTTAGCTTACCCAATTCACCTGTAGTGTATGTCTTTGGACTGTGGGAGAAACCGGAGCACCCGGAGAAAACCCACGCCAACACAGGGAGAACATGCAAACTCCTAACAGAAATGCCAACTGACCCAGCCAAGGTTCGAACCAGCGACCTTCTTGCTGTGAGGCGACAGCGCTACCCACTGCGCCACTGTGCTGCCAAAATAATATAATATATATAATAATGTCTAATAATAATATAATATAGTATTCATTCATTTATTCTCTTTTCGGCTTAGTCCCTTTATTAATCTGGGGTCACCACAGCAGAATGAACCGCCAACTTATCCAGCATATATTTTTTACGCAGCGGATGCCCTTCCAGCTCCAACCCATCTCTGGGAAACATCCATACACTCATTCACACACATCCACTACAGACAATTTAGCTTACCCAATTCACCTATACCACATGTTTTTGGACTGTGGGGGAAAACGGAGCACAAACCCACGCAAACACAGGGAGAAGATGCAAACTCCACACAGAAATGCCAACTGACCCAACCGGGGCTCGAACCAGCGGCCTTCTTGCTGTGAGGCGATTGTGCTACTCACTGCACCACCGTGCTGCCCATATAATATAGTATAAAATATATATATATATATATATATATATATATAACTCTTTTATGTATACGTTGATAATAAAATATTATAGTTCAGTATAGAAAAAACAGCCATATGTTCATAGCTAGGTCCAAGTGATGACGTAATAATTACTTAGCGGAAACTGCTTTTGAACAGTTCTGTGAATCTAACTGTTCGAAAGAACCGATTCGTGGGTACGACTTCCCATAACTAGACTCGTTAACCGGAGTTCAAGATGGCGATCAGAGAGCAGCTAAAATCGCAACTAATCGATCATTAATATAACATCTGAATCCTCGTATTACTATAAACTCTACGAGTTATGTCAATATTCCTCATCGGCTTCTTATATATTACAAAAGCAGTGGATATCTGACGTTAGTTGTGTATACAGAGACTGTGTGTGTGTGTTTTTAGCTTACGTCAAATAGAAATAGTTGCTGAGCAGCTTTATGAAACTATTTGGAATGATTGGGAAGTTTTCATTAGTTTGGAGGTCAACATGTCGCTAAGAGAGCTGAAAGTATGCCTTCTTGGGGTAAGATTTCTGTTCCCCTTTTTATGACTTGACGTCGCTATGGTGGATTGCATATTTAATGTTTTTATTGCTCCGTTGCTCGACCACCGCCGCGTTATTGCATGCTTTAACTTGCAATAAACCGGGACAGCGTTTTTTTTCTGTTGTGAAAGCTTTGGTTGGTTTCCAAAACATTACAGTAATATTTGTGGACTGATGACGTATTAAACCATCCATTCAGAATTGTATAGTTTATGCTTAAAGTCTGAGAAGTTACTTTTTATTCAGGGGATAACTGGGCTTACCTCATAGATTGATCGTAGTTTTTTATAAATTATAATTTATTATGTCAATTTATTTATAATTCCATTTGAAAAAATGTTCACCTATATTTGACCTATACAGTGCTCAGCATATATAAGTACACCCCCCACACATATATCTTTTAAATCCATATTTTTAATAGGAAGCTTTACAATATTATATTTGTGCATATACATTAGATTAGTAAGTACTGAAGCCAAATCTGGAGCTAATCTAACAAAATAACTTACGATGATGGTTCAAAAACTAGTACACCCAAATTTATAGGTTATAGAAAAATATTAAATACAAATTTTAAAAAGAGAAAAAATCAAGAGAAGCAAAACAATTGAAAAGTTTTCTCGAAATTTTGTAGGTTATTTTTTTTAGTATTTTCCTTGAATTTAATTGTATTATCTGTCCATTTCTGAATATGTTTGGTGACTGAATATGGTTATCATCCCATGCCTAATTGCAGACCATTTTATAATATGTTAAAGACAACACAATACCAGTGTATTAATATCAGAAGAGTTAAAGATATCAATATTTGTGGAATAACCCTGATTTTCAGTCCAAACAAATTAAAACATTTGTTATTCTGACCAAATAATACAACTTTTTAGTTGTATTATTATAATTTTAAAAATCACATTTGATGAAATTAAAATATAAACAGAATAAAATATGCTTACTAATATTTTGTGCTTTCAGTTTAGTTGAAAAAAGTAATTATTGATACATAATTACTTTAATATATTTATTATAAAACGACAAAAAAAAATCAAAAGTTTTTATTTAGATTTTCAGAAACGCGTCTAAAACTGTGTTTATATGTACAGTATATATGCACACATTTTTAAAATTACCATTGTATACTTTTTTTTTTAAATTCATGTGTTGTGTTACTGATGTTCGTTTTGTTTCTTAGGACACAGGAGTTGGAAAGTCAAGCATTGTGTGGAGATTTGTGGAGGATAGTTTTGATCCAAACATAAATCCAACAATTGGGTAAGCTTATAGCAAAACACACTCACTGGGGTCAAACCAACTGTGATTTTTACCATTTTTTATTTATTATTGTTATTTTAAGTGCAGGTTTTGAATGATTGTCACGTAGCAAACAGCAAGACATGACATGAATTGAAAGGGAAACTGTTTCAAGCAAACAAAATTGATACTTGGTGTTTTGAAACTTCCTCAGGAGTAGTATCAGTAAGAGGTTTCTCAAAAAATGATTTGTTTTAATAGTATTGTAATATAATAATAATAATAATAATCCTGTATCGTACATAGCAAAACAAGATCTCTTAAACCAGCATCTGGGATTAGTTACACTAGCTGGCCTGATAAACCTGAATTTAAATCATACTCCCGTTCTTTTAACTGATTGCAATGTAAAAAAATCAAATAAAGAGAGTTACAGATTTTTTTTGAAAGTCTGACCTGTCCTGATTGAGTTACGCAAGTCTAAGTGACACACATTTCAGGGTTCGGGTTCAACAATAAAGATTTTTCTGCTTTTCCAGTTGACTGGCTTTCAGATCGGTGGCCTGCTGGCCCACAAACAGTGGTCATTTTGCTAAAAGAAAATCTGAAACGTATGTTAGAATGATGTGTTTAATATTATGATTTCTGTACAAAGACATTAAAACGAATTTATTAGTTTTTTTTTTATATGATATAGATACTAGGCGATGATAG
>CAIGQW010031509.1:923-11070 GCA_903798125.1 Danio choprae
TCACTCACTCACTCACTCACTCACTCACTCACTCACTCACTCACTCATTTATTCATGTTTATTTACATGGAGGATTAAATCAGTGATTTGTGTAATGCCTTTTCCTTATACAAATTTTAGTGGCAAGTTTATAGGGTTATAATTATCGGCATGTAACTGGATTTTGATCAAGTAGAAATTCTCATTCATATAAGATTTTTGACAGATCTTTGGTGTTATATATCAAAATGAAGGCATGAGATATAGCTGGGCTGTGACAGCATGCATGCTCAATTTACATTCTACACAGCTTGTTAACTGAAAAGATTTGCAACAGACCTTACAATTATTCATTTCAGTGGTAGTTCACCATAATACTATGGTTCATTCATTGTAATTAATTTTCTCCAGAATAAGTGTCTGCACTGTTGCTTTTCAAAGCAAGTGTGAAAAGTGATTCCCTTTGCCTGAGCATGGGAGGAAAAACACATGACTTTTTTTTTTTCAACTGGAAAAAAATATCCATTCTAGACTGGTGACTCTCATTAAACTGGCCCAAGTTGGATTCTTTTGCAGTGCATGTAAAATGCTCCAGCCATTTGCATTTTCTTAAAACAGGGTGTCTATTCATGATGATGGGAAAATGACAAAAGTTAAGCTACAACATTTGAAAAGCTACTCAATATATAGTTTGTTTCTAAAATACCGCACACCCTTTGTTCCCCTGTTATAAGATTTTATTTAATGTTTATGAATAAGTAATAAGTTGCAGATTCTGCCAAGTTTGAGTTTCAATGATGATCTAAATTCATGTAATGTATGGACTGACATTTGTGGTGAAAAAGTATGTTAACAAGAAACCCCATATAACCAATAGTTATAATAAAATTAAATCTAAAATGAATTGTAAGTAGAATGGAAGAGTTGCAAGAGTTAGCAGAAACAGCTCCCTCTGCTGTCAAGGCAAGAATTATCATTCTAACAGACTTTGAAATGTTCTGGGTTGGTTCTTGTTTAGCATATACTGCATGGCATTTTACATTTTCAGATTGTTTTCAGAATGTTTAAAACACACCCTTTTATTCTGTTATATGCAACAGATGATCACGCTAAAAGTTACAAGTGAAGGTCATTCAAAAACATACGGGGAAAAAATTAAATAAAGCTTCATACATGTCATTTAAATGCAGTGTCGTGCAGTAGTGTTCATGTCAAATTTTGAGGATGGTTACAAGTTTATAAGTTAAAGTCATTTAATGATAATCTTGCAATTTCAGCGAACATGCTCTTAAAGTATAACACAAGCTCATATGGTTCAGTAAGGAATGTTGCTGTTTCCTTGTGTTTTGTCTAAAACTGATAGGCGTCTCTTTCATGTCTTTGCCAAGTAAACCAAGAACATAATCTTTCCTGCTTTAACATCAAAGAGGATAAATAAATTCATGCATGCTTAAAGACAATAGGAAAATGAAAAGGCTGCCAGTGATGTGATGTCATTTCTATTAAAATAAAACTTAGAAGAGGCTTTGGAACTTAGCCACAGTTGATACCACAATGAATGTCAGAGTAATTAAAAATGTCATTTAACAAACACAAGTCTGGAAGAAACAGACATGTAGCAATTTTTAAGAGGTTAACCCTCAAGCTACCCTGAGGACGTTTTTGGGTGAAATCATTTTATTTCATTCATTCATTCATTTTCATTTCGGCTTAGTCCCTTTATTAATCTGGGGTCGCCACAGCGGAATGAACCGGCAACTTATCCAGCATATGTTTTACTGGGAAACATCCATACACACTCATTCACACACATACACTACGGACAATTTAGCTTACCCAATTCACCTATACTGCATGTCTTTGGACTTGTGGGGGAAACCGGAGCACCCGGAGAACATACAAACTCCACACAGAAATTTTTTAAAAATTGTCTTAATTGCAAAATTCTTACAGTGCACTGAAATGTTTGTCACCAAACATAATGACAAAGGGGATACATTTTTCTAAAAGAATCCGTCATTTATTTATTTATTTATTCACTTTCCAAAACCTTTTAATTTAATGTTCCTTGCTGATGGAATGATCTTCCCAATCCCACACAGACTGCTGATTCACTGGTTTCATTCAAATGGCAACTAAGAACCCATCTCTTCTGCGATAGCCTGAACCCCTGTAAACAAAGCCAGGAACCTCTCTCCTCCCTCCCACCTCCCCATATGACAACCCCAAAGCATTATGCAATTCTGACTGTGCCTCACACAATTGAGTGGGCTTGACAAATCACCTGTATAAAAGTCTTTCATCCCTCGGACACTTTAACTGACACTTGTACCAGTTTTGCACATTTGCCCCAGACATGTTTTTACAATCACTCCGTATCTCTTCAAGAGTTCACACTTAGCTGATGATTGATTATAAAGCGTGTTTGGCATGCTGTCCTGGAAGAGAGCCCTGAGCTCATAAGATCCTCAAACCCGGGGCTCCCTCCCGATTGCAGGGCGAGAGAGGAGTTTGAGCTCAGGTAGATCTCGAGAGCTCCCCTGCTTATTTATGGCTAATGACAAATTAGGGATTGCTATGGAGAGATATACTGCTGACTAAGAGCTCATCTATGATGCCAATTTGGTTTGGTCAATTCACCTATGTCTCAGGTCTTTGGACTGGAGAAAACCGAGGAACCCGGGGGAAACCCACGTGAGCATGGGGAGAACATGTAAACTCCTCACAGAAACGTCGACTGGCCTGGTAAGGATTTGAACCAGTGACATTCTTGCTGTGAGGCAACAGAGCTAACCACTGTGCCGCTGTGCCGCCCTATCGAGGAATAAAGGAGGAGGAGTAGGGGTGGAAGGTGGGATTCTTTAAAATTCTTTATAAATCATGTGTTGGCTCTGCTGAGTGTTGGTGTGCTGGATGTCGGCTTGGAGATGCAAGAGGAGCCGTGTGGTTAAAGGTGTTATACTCGTTGATTTGTACTTGGACATAGTCACAATGATTGGGTGTGCTGATTTTAGGAACTTAGCTTGGCAGCACAGTGGGTCAGTGGTTAGTGCTGTCGCCTCACAACAAGAAGGTCTCTGGTTTGAGTCTCGGCTGGACCAGTTGGCATTTCTGAGGGGAGTTTGCATAATCTCCCCATGTTCATGTGGGTTTTCTCCGGGTGACATGCACTATAGGTGAAATGATTAAACTAAATTGGCTGTAGTGTGTGAGTGCGGGAGTGTATGGGTGTTTCCCAGTAATGGGTTGTGGCATCCACTGTGTAAAATGTATGTCGGAATAGTTGGTGGTTCATTCCGCTGTGGCAATCCCTGATAAATAAGGGACTAAGCGAAAGGAAAATGAATAAATGAATGAAGTTAGTATATGAAAATTATTAGTTTTGCTGTTGTTTATAAACTCCAGTTTAGATGATGTACAATGAGGACATTCTAATGTCACGCCCAGTGTGTTCCAATGTGTAGTGAACCAAGCTCATCACTGTCCTTACCAGTGCCCGAATTCATGCACAAGACCTAGGGTGCTGATTGATACGCAGCCCCTGACTCTCTCTCTCTCTCTCTCTCTCTCTCACACACACACACAAATGCACACACACACACAGCCTCCAGCCCTGTCCCCTACAGTCAAATAGTGGCATTGAAATGCTAAATAAACTGAACTGACTGCAGTGATATTTTTGCTGAAGTAAAAAATATATAAAAAAATAAGCATATTTTTACATTAACATCCAACTGATGTTAATGTAAATAATCTTTTATTATTATTATTTTTTTAAGTTCAAGACGTTGTTTTGCCACTTGAGCAAACAACAACAAAAAAAGACTTGATTCAACGATGTTAAGTGCTCTTTAAACGAGAGGTATATACATAAAGATATAGAGGTTGAGAGGTATATACATAAAAAATTTTTTTATACAAAAATACATTGATAGATTTTAGTTTTCAAAGACAGTGATATGACATTTGTTAAAAGAAAATTAAATGGGTCCACACTTGAGACCTTCATACCCAAAAATGTTTACAAGGGAAGGATTAAGGGCTGCAGTACAATGGATGCTTGAGGCTTAAATTGTGAATAAGTAATTTTTTTAGCACACTTCCCTGATGCACTGTAGCTTTTTCTTCACCACTTTTTGCTCTTTACTCTCAGTTTACACAAAGCCTTTCCGTTTTAGCTGGATGTGAGTTGAGGGAAATGTTATGCCTAACGAGTGTGATGCTTTCCAAACAAACATTACGGATGATTCACTTTAATCATGGAAATTCTTGTTTCCAGCCTCAGTGCATATGTACATCATGGAAAAAATGAGTATGATTTTCGAGCACACTGTCTTTTTCAAAGATCCTTTTCAGAACTCATGTTGTGAGGTATTTTCTAAAAGTTCCATCACACCTAGTTTCACTACCATTAATAATGTATGCATTATGAAGCATTAGTCATTGTGGCATTGTAGTCATGGTTACTAGGTTCAGAATTTTAAAACAGCAGCTGTCAGTACAGGACATCCAGTTAGATTTCAATCGAGTTCATTGTTCAGATTGGTGAGTCAATGAAGCAACAAGGGAGGGTAAAACTGTGGCTGCTTCTGGCAGCTGGAATGGGGCATTTGATACATGGGAAGCAGTTAGACAATTTTGAGGGCCAATGACTATTCTGGGCTGTTAAATAGTGGCCATGGAAGTAATTCATGTTGTTTTGTTCAGAAATGTTTTCGACAAATATGTAATTATAATAGGTTTAAGCTCTGATTATTTTATTCAGATTTTTTTCACTCATTCTATGTGTTCTGATTTCTTTTCTGCTTCTTGTCTCTTTCTTTTTCTCTTTCCGCTTCCACAATGTATCTGGGCTGCCGAATATGGCCAGGTGGTCCCAAATTCCCCCAGTACTCAGGTAAAAACATACACCTGATGAGAGCATATAACTTTGTCACAAATAAATATACAAAAACTGTCTCTAGGGTGGTACCTTTTTAAAAGGTACATGTGTGTATCTGGAGATCATTGGTAGCTTATAAAAGTATAAATTGGTACATAGAGTAAGATATTTTTTTTTACACTGCATAAAATTGTTCAACCTTTTTAATCTTTTAAAAAATTTCTTTGAATGCCTCCTAGATGATTTGTCCAATTAACCCCACATTTTGTGTCATCTAAATACCATGAAGACAAACAAACTAATCAGAACAATTAATATTTCATGTCATTTATAGAAGAAGATCAAAAGGGCCAATGAAAAATGTAATTTTCTGTGTATTAATAGTTCAGTTTGTGTATTTATTATGTGTCTGAACGTTTGAATATCAATTTGATAAAACATATGCCAGTGTATTTCTCAGGGTTGCGGCTGGAAGGGCATCCGCTGCGAGCTTTGTAGTCAAGTCGAGTTTTATTGTCATTCCGCTACATGTGTGGACATACAGAGGAATGAAATGTCGTGTCTCACAGGACAACGGTGCTACATGGATTAATCATAAATACAAACACAACACTGGACATAAGAGCTATTATAAAAACCTATGCATAACTAACATATATTATAAAATAGAATACATTCATTCATTCATTCATTTATTTTCATTTCGGCTTAGTCCCTTTATTAATCTGGGGTAGCCACAGCGGAATGAACCGCCAACTTCGGTTCGAAACCTTCTTCCTGATTGCAGCAGCTGGAAGAGACTGTGGAAGAGGTGAGTAGAGTCTTTTACAATACTGCTGGCTTTGCTGAAGCACCGTGAGAGGAAAATGTCCTGAATGGAGGATAGAGGGGCACCAGTGATCTTTTCGGCGGTGTGCACTGTGCGCTGGAGGGTCTTGCGGTCTGCAGCACTGCAGCTCCCGTACCAGACAGTGATGCAGCTGGCCAGCACACTCTCAATGGTTCCCCTGTAGAATGTGGTGAGGATGGGTGGAGGGAGACTTGCTCTTTTCAGCCGGCGGAGAAAGTGTAGGCGTTGTTGTGCCTTTTTGGAGAAGGACGTGGTGTTGGTAGTCCAGGTGAGATCCTCTGTGATGTGCACCCCCAGGAATTTAGTGCTGCTGACTCTCTCGACAGTCGAGCTGTCGATGGTCAGTGGGGGGTGGTCAACGGAGTTTCTCTTGAAGTCCAACACAACCTCCTTTGTCTTCTCTACATTGAGGGAGAGGTTGTTAGTGGCACACCATTCAGCCAGCTGTGCCACTTCCCCTCTGTAGTGCATTCATCAATGTTGCTGATGAGACCTACCACTGTTGTGTCATCGGCAAACTTGATGATGTGGTTGGAGCTGAACTTAGTCATGGGTCAGCAGCGTGAAGAGCAGTGGGCTGAGCACACAGCCTTGTGGTACACCTGTGCTCAGTGTGGTAGTGCTCGAGGTGCCGACACGGACTGACTGGGGTCTTCCAGTTAAAAAGTCTACGATCCAATTGCAGAGGGAGGTGTTGAGGCCTAGCAGGTTGAGTTGATTAATGAGCTGTTGTGGGATTATTGTGTTGAATGCTGAGCTGAAGTCGATGAACAGCATTCTAACATAAGAGTTTTTATTTTCTAAGTAGGTAAGAGCCAGGTGGAGGGTGGAGGAAACTGCGTCGTCCGTGGAGTGGTTTGGATGATATGCAAACTGGAGTGGGTCAAGTGTATTTGGGATGCTGGTCTTGATATTGTGCATGACTAACCTCTCAAAGCACTTCATCATGATTGGAGTCAGTGCTATGGGACGGTAGTCATTTAAACAGGACACAGATGATTTATTTGGTACTGGTATGATTGTAGTGGACTTCAGACATGTGGGGACGACTGCCTGTCTCAGCAAGGTGTTGAAGATATCTGTTAAGACATCTGTCAGCTGTGCAGCACAGTCCTTCAGAACACGGCCAGTTTGTTGTCAGGACCCGCAGGCTTGCATGGGTTAATCCTAGATAGGCTCTAGATAGGTTGGGAGTTGAGGGTAGTTTTTGTGCAGGTGTGTCATTCTGCATTTCAAACCGTGAATAAAAGTGGTTGAGTGCATCTGGGAGGGATGCGTTATCATTGCAGGTCTGTGGTGGGGGCTTGTAGTCCGTGATGGACTAATTGGCTTGCCACAGGCTCCGTATGTCTCGGCTGTCTGTGAAGTGATTATTGATTTTTGCGCGTATGACTGCTTTGCATTCCTGATGCCACGGGACAGGTTGGCTCTTGCTGTTTTGAGGGCTACTTTGTCTCCTGATCTGAAGGCTTCATCTCTGGTCTGAAACAGCCCACGGACCTCTGCTGTCATCCACTACTTCTGGTTTCCATGTGTGGTGATGGTTTGGTGATTGTAACATCATCAATGCACTTTTTGTTATAGGCATTGACAGTTTCAGTATATTCATCCAGGTCTGTGTGGTTATTGTAGGTGGCTGCCTCTTTAAACATGTTCCAGTCTGTGCACTGATCAGTGTTGTAGTGTTACTGTAGCATTTTTTGGCCAGATTGTGATAGGTTTCTGAACTGGTTTGGTGAGTTTTAGAAGTGGCTGGTATGCTGGGATTAGCATAACAGAGATGTGGTCCGAGTATCAGAGGTGGGGGCAGAGCTCGGCTTTATACGCTTTCTTGTTTGTTGTGTAAACAAAGTCCAACGTGTTGCTTCCCCTTGTTGCAAAGTTCCCATGTTGGTAAAACTTTGGCAACACTGACTTCAAGTTTGCATGATTGAAGTCGCCGGCTATTATAAAAAATGCTTCTGGGTTATTTGTTTGCTGTTCGCTGATGCCGTGGTACAGCTCGTGAAGCGCGTCCTTTGTGTTTGCGCTCGGTGGGGTGTAAACTGCGACAATAACAATGGCCGTGAACTCCCATGGCAAATAAAATGGGCGGCACTTCATAAGCATAAACTCCATCAGTGATAAACAGTGTTTTGTCACTACCACAGAACGTTTGCACCATTCTTTGTTTATGTAAACACACAAGTCTCCCCTGCGGGTCTTACCAGACAATGTTGTATCTCTGTCTGCGCGGTAGCATGTTAGCCTGTGTAGTTCAGTGGTGGAGTCCGGGATGTTGTCTTTTAGCCATGTTTCGGTATAAACAAACACACAACAATCCCTTGCCTCATGCTGTGTAGATATGCCAGATTAGTTGGTGGATCATTCCACTGTGGCAACCCCTGATAAATAGGGGACTAAGCCGAATGAAAATGAATGAATATGCTAGTGTAATTGGCGATTCATTCTGCTTTGGCGACCCCTGATAAATCAGGCACTAAGCCGAAGGATAGTGAGTCATACACATGGACATCAAGACATTAATACAAAGACGTGTAGAGTTTGATGAATGTTCAGCATGTTAGCAATTTTTAAACAATCAACCATTTATATTTAAGGAATGTATCTAGTTTAACTAGTTTAATTCAACTAGTTGGGCATGTTTCATGTGCCTGTATTGCCCTCACTAGTTTTTTTATTTTGATTTAATAAATGTTTTATAATACGTTTTAGATCCACCTCTTGCTTTTGTCACAGAACGACTGACCAACAAATGGACCCAGTAGTTTGACTTGACTACCCTCATCTGTTATAGTCCTCAAAGGTCACTTCATCAATTTTCGAACTTTGCTCTGCACATCTACAAGGCTGCGGAAGATGATCACAAGATGGCTGCCTGATCAGAATCTCAATCCAAGATGGTTGCCATTTCTGAGTTTATGAATATCGCACCATCATTGCCACCATTTCTGGATATCCTGCATTCATGCCAACCAAACCCAGAATTAATTTTCCACTGTGTCAGACTGGTGTCCAGTGTGGCAGATCCACCACAGTTGTCAGCTGGCAAACCTCCCTCTCAATGTAATGCAAACACAGTCGAGCCCTCGCTGTCAAGTGGGGAGAGCACAGTTGTGGTTGCCCATATCTTGTTGCTTTTATGTTTTCTCTGTGCTTACTTGCTGGTTTGCCCTGTGTTCTTTGCACCCTTTTACTTATCATGCTATCCCCTGTTAGTTTCCCTAGTTACTAATTATCACCTCTCCCCTGTTACCTTTTTTCTTCTCAGCCTGTTATTTTCCCTGTGTATTTAAACCTGTCTGTTTTATTCAGTGTTTGTTAGTCATTGAATGTGTGTAGATGAGTTAGATAGGTTTCCTGTGCCTGTGCTGCCTTGTCTCCGCGTTGTCTTGTCCTGCTTATTTTTGTTTTGGATTGAATAAATGTTTAATACTGGATTTGTATCCGCTTCATACCTTTGCCTGAGGATCTTTGTGACAGTGTAATTTCTAATGACATAAACCATAAACCGGTTTAAAAAGATATTTGTACAGTTTCATAGTACAAGTGCTGTTAGTGATTTATTGTATTTTTAACAGATTTGCAGAAATACCGATGGTCACAACCTCAGCAAACCAGAGCGAATCTGGACACAATATGTGACCAAACCTTTGCTCTCATCGCTAACATGTAATCCAGATTATATGCTTATTTTTATCCAATAAAGCTTTGGATGATTTGTTTGATGCCAGCTTTTTTGTCATTAGGCTGCAACACCACAGGAAGAATCTTAAAATGCTGAAGTCAAATGCAAAACAGATATAGCCCAACTGTCCAGAGAAAAGATTATGGTGAAAGGAGGACTTTAGAAATGTGTTGTGCACATGCTGTGCATAGCTGCCAGGCATGTCTGAAAATCCATTTCATCTGATTTAGAGTCTTCTCACAGAAATTAAGAGGGAGAGAGTTTGGAAACCAACACAATCAGATGATCGGCTACCATCCAAACATTCAGTCTTGTAGACACTTTGCTTATGGTTTTGGTTCAAAAAACGTTTGGTGTTGCCTTGGTTTTAGGTGCTCCCTCTTGCACTTTTAAAAAGACCAGACTTCCCTACAGAGTTAAGTTTGCGTTGCTCAGATCCAACATGTGTCCAGCTGGAACTAATCTGCAATGTGTGAATCATCTTTATTGACGGTCTGTGCCCACCTGGCCATGTGTAAAACTGTCCAAACAACAGAAAGTCAGAGAAAGCACATTTGACTCCAAAAAGTCTAAAATGATTGTGATTTAAGTGCAGTTAGTAGCATTAAGTTAGTGAAACTGCATATTTACATAGAAAGTTTTGGGTTTTCAGAGTCTTCGTGTATCCTACCTCTGCTTAACTGCTTTACAAATGTTTAGTAATGATTGTAGTAAGGATAAAGATAAATCCAATAATGTAAATCCATTT
>CAIGQW010031525.1:0-12699 GCA_903798125.1 Danio choprae
AGGAGACTGATACCAGCTGTGGTGAACTGCAGGAAAGCTCTGTGAGTGTCCATTTATTCCTTTACATAGGAAAGCGAATGTGTTATGTTAAGATACAATAACCTTGCAATTCTTCAATCCTAAATTCTAGAATATCGTTAATGTTTTCATTACTTATTTGACATGACAATAACTTAAAGGGCATACGATATTTGAAGAGGATAAACTGTTGTAATGACTTTGCAACAACATGCAACTTTTCTGGATCAGAAGGAAGAGAATGATCTATATACTTTGCTTTAGCAATTTATTTACAAATTTTAGTACCTAAAATAATTAATTATTTTCAAGACCATTCACTCGTTATCTAACATTCACAAGTAAACAGTTCTGTTAAAATGTCTCTTAAAGGAATGGCTCATCCAAAATATTAATTTATCCAGAATATTTAGTCAACGTAAAGCAGGGATGTGCAAACCTAATCCTCGAGGGCTGGTGTCCCTGCAGAGTTTTGCTCAAACACTAATCAAACACACCTGAACATGCTAATCAGTGTCTTCGAGATCACTAGAAACGTGTGTTTGATTAGGTTTGGAGCAAAACTATGCTGGACACTGGCCCTCCAGGACCAAGTTTGCCCACCCTGCCTTACGTTGACTAAATAATCTGGATAAATTAATATTTTGGATGAGCCATTTAAGGCCATTTTGCCTTTAAGTTCTTGCTGCCTATGTCACACATGATCTTATATTTCTTGCTGTAAATACACTCACCGGCCACTTTATTAGGTACAACTGCTTGTTAACGCAAAATACCCAGCCTACCTGACTATTGTTGCTGACCATGTCCATCCCTCTATGACCACAGTGTACCCATCTTCTAATAGCTACTTCCAGCAGGATAACGCACCATGTCATAAAGCGCGAATCATCTCAGACTGGTTTCTTGAACATGACAATGAGTTCACTGTACTCAAATGGCCTCCACAGTCACCAGATCTTAATCCAATAGAGCACCTTTGGGATGTGGTGGAACGGGAGATTCGCATCATGGCTGTGCAGCCAACAAATCTAAAGCAACTGCGTGATGCTCTCATGTCAATATGGACCAAAATCTCTGAGGAATATTTCCTGAGGAATACTGAAGGCAAAAGGGGGTCCAACCCGGTACTAGTAAGGTGCACTTAATAAAGTGGCCGGTGAATGTATATCAAAATGTAATTTTTATGCATTGCTAGGAATTTAATAGACAAATTTTAAAGCAAATGTCTCCATATTTACAGATTTTCAACTAGTTGTGTTTTCACCAAATGTTGCCCTATCCTAATTTTTTATTTTGTGTTTTAGATTTGCTCTCTGCAGTCTGACTGCGCAGTGCTATGAAAGTTTGTCTTCATCTCTACAATCACCAAACTCACTGAGAGAGCTGGACATCAGTCACAATGACCTGCAGGATTCAGGAGTGAAGCTGCTCTCTGATGGACTGAAGAGTTCACACTGTCACCTGGAGATACTGAGGTAAGAGAAAAGAAGATTCTCTCATTTATTTATCATTTTTTGGGAGGAGTAAAATTTACATATGTGGTTTTATATCCATGTCGAATGCGTTTCGGAGGTCTTTTTCACGACCGGAAAAAACGCATAAAGTAACCAGGTGTAAATAGCCCCAATTACACCATTGCATAATAATTTAATCATGTAACCCACACAATGCCCACCCCACACAATGTTATTTACCATATTTGGCCAAAACTGTTACTGTTGTAGAAGGCTTTAGTTCCATTACAGATCATGCATATATTAACCACCTCTTCCTCTCTGCTTCAAGTTGTAGCATGAAATATTTAAAACTGACAAAAGTTAATTATAAGGTATTTAGGTTAACGTAATGGTCCAATCGCTGTTTTTTTAATGGCCTAAAAACATCAACAAAACGTTTTTGATTATTTCAGGGGAAAGTCACTCAGTGTCTATTGGTCATAAGAAAATAGAACTCTGGAGCAGTGTGTATTACTAAATATATGCACTATATTATATTTTCATTATGTTTTTTTGCATAGCCTCTATACAATAATGAAGCCATTTATATTTGAATCATACTGTCATGAAAACTAGTTTTTTTAAGAGAGCTACGATTTATATGGTTGTATTTTATCAATAAAATTGGAAAGATAAGACTTCCCTATCTATTATCCCCTGCATCCCTGAAAATGGTGGACATTTTGTATTTCTGTCAGAATTCATTACTGTGAATTCATTCCTTCATTCATTTTCCATCGGATTAGTCCCTTATTTATCAGGGGTCGCCACAGCAGAATGAACCGCCAACTTATCCAGCATATGTTTTACACAGTAGATGCCCTTACAGCTGCAACCCAGTACTGGGAAACACCCATACACACTCATTCTCACACACACACACACACACACACACACACACACACACACACACACACACACACTCATACACTACGGCCAATTTAATTCATCCAACTCACCTGCGGGGTAAAGTGCAGCACCCAAAGGAAACCCACGCCAACACAGGGAGAACATGCAAACTCCAGACAGAAATGCCAACTGACCCAGCCGGTACTCGAACCAGCGACCTTCTTGCTGTGAGGCTACAGTGCTAACCACTGAGCCACCGTGCTGCCTACTATGAGTTATTATCAGTGAATTGATTATAATTCTTGTATCCTAAAATAATAAATGAATGAATTACATACCATGGTGTGAAAAAGTGTTTGCCCCCTTAATGTTTGGTTCCCTGTATAGGCAATTATAAAATAAGTGATTTTAAAATCTCAGTCATGTTTTTGTGTGTTTGTGTGCATGTAATTGTAGGTTGTCTGGCTGTATGGTGACAGAGGAAGGCTGTTGTTTTCTGGCTTCAGCTCTGAGATTAAACCCCTCACACCTGAGAGAGCTGGATCTGAGCTACAATCACCCTGGACAATCATTGGTTGAGCTGCTTTCTGATCCAAACTACAGATTGGACACACTCAAGTATGTTCAACACTAACATTTATACATGTAACAGACTCTTTCATCCAAAGTAACTCACACACTGCATTAATACTATACTTTAAATCAGCATTTAATCCCCCTGGTAATCAAACACAAGGCATTGGAGTTGGTAAGGTCATGAGTGGATGATGTATTTGAACAATACAGCCAGAAATATTCTTGCAGCTAAAAGACGCATCTAAAAGATTTCCTTCTTGTTTTCTGAATCTTGAGTAGGGCAATACAAAACACAGCTTGTGCATTATAAAAAACAAAGGTCACTGGTTCGAGTGTGGATTACTGTGAGGAGTTTGCATGTTCTCCCCGTGTTGGTGTGGGTTTCCTCTGGGTGCTCCGGTTTCCCCCACAGTCCAAAGACATGCGCTATAGGTGAATTGGATTAACTAAATTGGCCGTTTGAATGTGTGTGTGTGAATGAGTGTGTATGGGTGTTTCCCAGTACTGGGTTGCGGTTGGAAGGGCATCCGCTGCGTAAAACATATGCTGGATAAGTTGGCGGTTCATTCCACTGTGGCGACCCCTGATGAATAAAGGGACTAAGCCGATGGAAAATGAATGAATGAATAAAAAACAATTGAAAATCTATGGATTGTTCCCGTAGTTCACAAAAACAAACGTGTGTGTAAGAGAAAGACTGTCTGTAAAATGTTTGACATTTTGTTGTTATAGTCTGGATCATGGAGGAGAGTTCTGGATCAAACCAGGACTACAAAAATGTAGGTTAAGCACACACACACACACACACACACACACACACACACACACACACACACCCACACATACACGTACACGTACACTCTTCTTTTTTATGATAAACAAACAGTACTTACTGTAATTATTTCTAAATGAACACCAAGCCATTTTACGTTTTAATTCATTTTTATCATTCTTCGTAAAACCAATCAGTCTCTTTTTTTATGTCATTTTAACATGAGGGACAGTTTGGCAGTCATTGCATTTTTTTCTGTGATGTCAGAGTGTTTGTTCACTGTTTTGCTGTGTTACAAATGTTCAAATCTCATGTTCAGATGCATGTGATCTCACACTGGATTTAAGCACGATACACACTCATCTCGCTCTGTCTGAGGAGAAAAGAGGGGTGACGTGTGTAGAAGTGAAACACCCATATCCAAATCATCCGAAGAGATTTGAGGGGTTACAGTATCGGGTTCTGTGTAAAGAGAGCCTGACTGGACGCTGTTACTGGGAGGCTGAATGGAGCGGGATTGGGGTTCATATATCAGTGACATACAAAGGATTCATCAATATCGCCAGAATGTTGTCCTGGAGTCTAATCTGTTCTGATACAGGTTTCACTGCCATGTACGATAACAGTATGACATATATACCTGCCCCTTCATGCCCCTCTAATAGAGTAGGAGTGTTTCTGGACTGGTCTGCCGGGACTCTGTCTTTCTACAGCATCTCTAACACACACACACTCACACACTTACACACATTCAAAGCCACTTTCACTAAACCACTCTATGCAGGATTTCTGGTTCATTTTGATAGATCAGTGTCTCTGTGTGAGATTGAACAGCTCACCAATGAGTAAAAACTACAATCACATGTATTTTTGTTTATGTATTTAGATTATATTTTTAAATCTACACATTATGTTTTCATCCAAGGACATAAGATTTTAGAGCTATTGAAAATGTCATGATTTTGATTTTAAAAAATCAAGCAAATTAAGTACTATAATCAACATTTGAAGTGATTTAGAAAACTTAATCAAGGTCATCCTAAGACAAACACAAGCATTGTTCAGTGGTTTTAGTATAAACTTTGATGTATGTGTATTTGATGTATGTGCTTCACACAGGTGAGTGGGCTTGCCAATTACTGCAAAAAACATTAGTTTTAACAAACAGAACTTAGAACCTGTAATTTTATTAAAAATAAAAATCTGGAAAGAACCAGCTGGAAAAACAGGAAATATTCAATACGAAACATGATCTTTGCTACTGTTGCTGATAATGCACAACATATCATATTTATTTTCAATTAATGATTGAACAATTCACACATAAAACATCATGTTTCATTATAGGTGGATCATTTTTGAAATCCTATTCAGTGACATAATTTTGATGGTTGTTTGTCGCCACCTATTGGTTAAACAATGTAATTGCTGCAACATTCACCAGCATTAAGTTGCATTAAAAGGGGATTTTAATCTTTACCATAAACATCCGTGTTTATATCTGAACTATAAACTGTTCTCCCAGTACTTCTGTGTTATTTAGATTGTTTGTAACTAACTGAAGAAGTGTAAAAACTGAACCTCTCTCGATCAAACGCAGATTTGAATACAGCACTTCGGAGTATTAATAATGCAGATCATCATCATTTATCATTCATGTTGTGCGGGTTTGAATTGAGATCACGATCTTTTAATGTTTAATTGTGCAGCTTTACACTGAATGCATTAATGCAGGCTAAACAAACAGTGACACCTTTAATTAATAACCTAAGAAAGCATTTAGGTCCCACCACAACTTTATCCGTCATCATTATATTTAACAGGGAAGCCAAAATGCTTTCACACACGTGATTTGAATGATGTGGGAGGCGATCTCTCTGCAATCGTTACAAATGTTGGATTAACCTACAAGTTCCAAAAAAGTAATTAATCCCCGCATCACGTGCGTTCCAAACTGTGGGTTGTGATCCGTACGGATCACGGATCAACCGTGATCCGTTACACCCCTACTCCCTTCTAGCCCTTAATTCTCTGAGCACAATCAGTTAGTTTGTATAATGAGCTCTTCTTGTGCGTATTGCCTCTTCTTGTTGAATCGCTGAATGCCTCCTCAATTGTAAGTCGCTTTGGACATAATCGTTTGCTAAATGACTAAATGTGAATGTGAAAGGTTTTCATATATTATATTAAGAATATTGTAGCCATCCACTTATCCATTTCAAAATGCAAATGTTTCTGTTTTAAGATCTTGTTTTAATAGTCATGTTTTCTGTTGTGTCTCAAGAATCAGTCAGGATGGTTTCATTTTATTTATTAATTCAGAACATGGGAGTGTGTCCAGTGCAGTGTGTTCATCTCACTAGGAGAGGACCCCGTCAACAACGTATTAAGACAAAAACTATTTGAAAGTTTTTAGTTTTTCTAATAAACAAAGACCAGTAATTTTTGTGTTGTATGTATACAGGTGTTGCAGGCCCCACCTTCACACTGTATAAACAAGTAGTGTAATCATAGAACTTATATAGAAATATAAATGTAATATACAACAATTGTGTACATACTTTGTATCTATCACACTGGCGTGTATTGTTAAAATACAAATACGACTAGTAAAGCTTAAGCTTTGCAATCTGAATGCTTGCAATGTGATATAGGCCTCTTGTGATGTTCATCATTATACGTTGGCTAAAAGCTAAATGAAAATATATTTTAAAGACAAATAATTGTAGTACGTTCATTTTAGTATATTATTGAACAATGTTCTTTTTAAAAAGTATGAAGGGAACCTATTGTGCCCCTTTTTACAAGATGTGAAATAAATCTCTGATGTCTATAGAGTGTGTATGGGAATCTTTAGCTCAAAATAATAATAAAAAAAATTTAATACATAAATAATAATTTTTTGCCGTTTTGGTGACTGTCACTTTAAATTCAAATGAGATTACAAAGGGAGAATGTCAATAAAAGTGTTTCTGCCGCCTGTTTTTATTAAATGTGATAATAAAAAAAATGTAATCAATGAATTTTTACCATTAGAGGCTGGTTATATTCACATACTGTTACCACACAACTGTGCTTAAACTGTGCCCTTATTAAAGTGATTTTTGCATAATAGATTCCCTTTAAGTGAGGTACTAGGTCAACTGTCATAAAAGTAATGCATGGCTTGACATAAAATGAGAACATTTTAATAGTGTCACATAATTATCATGCTTTTCTGAGGCACGCCACACTTTAATGTAGATCATTTTGATATTTTCTGTAAGCTGTAAAAATAGTGTTCACGTATTTTAGAGTACGCTGGAATAAATAAGAAACGAAGTAACCGGTTCATCTGTGCAGGTGTGCAGGTACACGCACCGCGCACCACGCACGCACGCACGCACACACGCACACACACACGTTTGTTTTTGTGAAAAGTGGGTACATTACATAGGTTTCCATTCATTTTATACTGTCCAAACCGTTTATTGTATTGGCCTAACCCCACCCTACCCCTAACCCCACCCTCACAGGAGACTGTGTACAGCTTTACTCTCTGAATAAACTCATTCTGTGTGATTTTTAAGCTTTCTGAGAAATGGGGACGTCAGCAATGTCCTCATATTTCACCTCCTTTTTGTAATAACTGTGTCATACCTATGTCATTATACAGATTTGTGTCCTGACATGTCACAAAAACACACACACAAAGACACGCACGCACGCACAGAGAGAGAGAGAGAGAGAGAGAGCGAAAAAGAGAGCACACACAGTACACACACACAGATAGAGAGAGGTTTGTTGCGTTTTAATGAAGACACACAGACTTCTACCATTTTTATATGAGGTTATTGATACGCATTTTATTGATACTCATATTGGTGGCCTACCCTAACCCTACACCTATAGCCTACCCCTATAAGCTTAACCATCAAACCTGCTGTTTAAGTCTTTTTGTTTGCCTATCCTTAACCAGTCAAATATCATAGTCACTTAGTATACACATATCACTTTGTATAACCTGTTTGACCGGTTTATATCAAAAGTGAAAGTTTCACCAGACTCCATTTTGTCAGACACTTTAACGACATCGCAAAAGGCTGTTAAGGCATACTTATTCCCATGTGAATAATGTGAATAAGTATGAGAACATATAGTGCTGCAGAGACTGAATGGATTTATGAATTGAATGTAGTTTGTATCTGATGAACTATTGAACTTCATCGTTGAGATAGAGGTAGGTTTGAACAAATCAATCGATTTCTAAATGTATTTTTACAATGTTACATAAATATCAATGGGTATGGGCAAATATTTGTATTTATATCCTATAGTATTTTGAGATGCTTACAGTAAGTTATTATCGCTTAAAAAAAATTCTAATTATATTTAATTTTAATACTAAAACTAAATATTTTGATACTACAAATGTAAAATTCGGCTTTAAATGTTTCATTTGAATTATTTCTAACAAAATAACCACACACATATCTAAATAAATCTACAAAGTATTTGATTTTTCTAATTTGATTTAGGAAATACTTCTGAAACTGTTGAAATAGGAGATTATATAAAATGAGTCTTTATGAGAAAAAAGGTGAGGAACATCCAGAACCCAGCTGTGTGTCTGTGAAGAGTGATAGATCCATGGAATTTCCCCCTAAATTCAGTGACGAAGGAGTGACATCTGACCATGAGTGAGTATGAATATGTTTTTTTTTTTACCATATTAAGTGCATCACAGTAAAAATTTTGAAACACAAACTAGATACCAGCAAATAAAGAAAGAGAAACAAAAGGCAGTTCACGTCTTGTAATAGACCTTTGATGCAGTCATGTTGTTTGTTGCCAGTAATACTGCTTCTCATGCAGGCTTCAGCCTGTATCAGATTTTCTTGTTGCAATTAATTGCTAAAGCTTTTATCATTATATGAGATATTATCACTATTATTGTCATACCCCCGGCACGTTCTATCAGCCCTGATCACCAGTCACACTCTCCAGCCACTACACAACGCACTCAGTCACCCGTTTACTAATCACACACACCTGTGCACTCATCACCTTCACCTGCTCCAGTCATCATCACAACACTATAAAGACTCACCCACTCCGTTCACTCATTGTCTGGTATCATCATCACACGATCGCATCTCTCTCCGTCTTCTGATCCCAATCTTCTGCCAAGGCTTTCTGCTACTTTTCTTACACAGAGACTAACCCCTGTCATCGGCTTGCTCAACTCAAGGGAAGTGATTCTATTGACTCTATGAACTCAGCATTGAACTGATTGCTAGCACCTCTGTGCGAAGACTGCTTGTGTTTAATAAACACTGTGTGAACGATACCTTTTGTCTCTGCCTTCTGTGATCCGTGACAATTATCAGTTTAGCAGGTATAATAACCAAAGATTCCTAGTGAATTGCTTTATTGTGCTGTGATGAAAACCACTGCCAATACAACAATCTGAATATTTTTAAAAGATACTAAGAGTTTAAATAATAAATGATTATTCACAGTATTTTGAAGTGTCCAAGATATCAATACTGGGCATGTTCATTATCACAATATATTGAATATTGGCATATGTCTATTCTGAATAATCCATGTTTACTACTATTACGTTTAATTACATTAATTACATTTTGTACATGTACATAACTTATTTTTAGTCATTGACAGGATAAATCTGTTCAGTTCGTTTTTTCACACTGTTGTATTGCAAATGTATTCACAATGCTTTATTTTTTCATTCATTCATTTTCTTTTCGGCTTAGTCCCTTTATTAATCTGGGGTCGCCACAGCGGAATGAACCGCCAACTTATCCAGCATTTGTTTTACGCAGCAGATGTCCTCCCAGCTGCAATCTATCACTGGGAAACACCCATGCACTCTCATTCACACACATGCACTTTACGGACAATTTAGCTTACCCAATTCACCTATAGCACATATCTTTGGACTTGTGGGGGTAACCGGAGCACAAGGAGGAGACCCACGCCAACACAGGGAGAACATGCAAACACCACACAGAAAACGCCAACTGACCCAGCCAAGGCTCGAACCAGCTACCTTCTAGCTGTGAGGCGAAAGCACAACCCACTGCGCCACCGCGCCGGCGCTTCATTTTATTTTACAACCTTATTTATAATGATTAAATTAATTATTTTTCTCAGGATTCTACTGTAAATACCCCATAATGACAACATGAAGTTTGTTTGAAATCTTGTTTATTTAAAAATAATATACTCCTTTATGCAAGCATTCACAATCTTTGCTTTATAAATTGTTGAAACATCTTTGGCACCAATTACAGCTTCAGGCTTCCAATTACAACTACATGCTACAAATTTGGAACACATATTTTTGTCCAGTTTCTTCTTTTCTTCAAACTCCATCAGGTTTTCAGATCTCTCCAAAGATGTTCAACCAGGTTCAAGTCTGGGTTCTGGCTGGGCCACTCAACAACATTCACAAAGCTGTCCTGTAGCCACTTGTTTAATATCTTGGCCGTGTGCTTTGGGTCATTGTCCTGTTGAAAGATGGACCGTAACCCCAGTCTGAGGTCCAGCTTTCCCTGGAGCAGGTTTTCATCAAGGATGTCTCTGTATAATGCTTAATTTATTTTTCCCTTGATCCTGACTAATCTCTCAATTCCTGCTACTGCAAAGCATCCCCACAGTTTGATGCTGCACCACCATGCTTCATTGCAGGGATGGTATTGGCCAGATGATGAGCAGTGTCTTGTTTCCTCCATTAAAAGAGTTCAATTGTTTCTTGTGCTCTGAGAGTCCCTCGGCTGGCTTTTGGCAAACTCCAGGTGGGCAGTCCATGTGCCTTTTACTGAGTGGCATAGGTCTGATTGGTGGAGTGCTGCAGAGATTGTTGTTCTTCTGGAAGGTTCTCTTCTCTCCACAGAGAAATGCTGGGGGCACTTTTAGAGTGACCTTTATCTCCTTCCTGACTTTGGCCCTTGTCCTCTTATTTCTCAGTTTGGCCAGGTAGCCCACCCTAGGACAAGTCCTGTGGTTTCAAGCTTCTTCCATTTACAGTTTACAGAGGCCACTCTTCTCACTGGAACCTTCAATGGTGCAGAATTGTTTTTAGTACCCTTTCCCAGATCTTTGCCTCAATGTAATCCTGTCTCAGAGGTCAGTAGACAAATTATTGGACTTCACGACTCTGTTTGTACTCTGACATTCATTGTCACCTGTGCATTATTCACACACTAGCTTACTGGTGGAGAGAAGACAGAATGATGAAGCCAATTATGATATGGGGATGATTAGGAGGTCATGACAGACACAGGCCAGTGGGCAAATTTGGCTAGGATGCTGGGATCCCACCCCTTCTTTTTTCAAAGAACATTCTGTGATTTTTCTTTTTTTTTTTTTTTAAATGACCACAGAGAGTGAGAACCTCGGTTTCCATATGAGAGCTGCAGAGAGCTAGTTGGTGGCTAGCTCTCTGAAGAAAGATATTTCACACATTTGAAAGTGGTGTTAGTACCGCATTATACCCAGGGTCATGTGCGCGGCTAGGGTGGGAAAGTTAGGACGATTCTAAGGGCCCACGGCGATTAGGGGCCCCCAGAGATATTATTAGGGGCCCAACAGTCATCCCCTCCCCCCAACTGAACGTCCAACATGCTCTGCCCCCATTCCCCTGTCCGCGACACATCCCTGAACGTCCGTGACACCACTCAATGCTGCTGTCATAGGGCCCAGGGTTTTGAAAATAATATAAAGATGTTGCCTGCTGTTCATCCAATCAGTGACAGTTTTAAGTGTGTAAAGCCCTAAGGATGATCAGTGGAAACAAATGCACCTTATAAACGTATAATTTATATATAACAAAATTTACTTATGTTATACTGTATGTGAAATATATATCGCTTTGTCATTATGGGGTGTTTTTTGTTCAATATTGAGAAACATAATGAATTTAATGCATTTTGGAATAAGGCTGTAACAACAAAATGTGGAAAAGTGCAGAAGTGTGAATACATTCCTGATCCACAATGTTGTGATTCTTTTTTAAGCATTAGCTGTCTCTGTGAGAAGAGAGGGGAGGATGATGTTCAGACACATAAAGCAGCTTCTCCAGAGCCCAGTTATGTGTCTGTAAAGAGTGACAGATCCATGGAATTTCCACCTAAATTCAGTGATGAAGCAGTGACCTCTGACTATGAGTGAGTATAAATATGATGTAACATGATCAACAAGGATATCTAGATGGGTGGTGATGGTGGGGCTTTAAAGGAACTCTGAACCACCTTACAGCAAACACTGAACCACACTGTTTAAATGCTGCAAAATCAAACTTAGTAGCTGCAGAATCCCCTGAGGCCTTTAGCGTTTCTTTGTTGGTATCCAGATTTCCAGGACAGAATTTAAATTTGACTATGAAGTGTTTATGCTGATGAAAAAGATGGACTACCCACATGGAAAGAACCTATATGAGGATATATGCGCATATATGAAACCTATATGCAGTATATTTGCACATATATGATAATATATATGCTGCATATATGCGCATATGTGCCACATATAGGCAAAATTGATGTGCATATGTAGGCCATATATGTCTCCTGTATTGCTTCTTTATATCCACATATAAGCTCTATATGTACATACAAGATATGTCTCCTATTTAGCTCATATCTCACTTTGGCAACTGTCATACATGATGCCAAGCTCATGTTTTCTATGGACCCCTTTCACAAGCCTGTTATGACGCGTTTAACGGTCATCAGCATTTAAAATCCTTTAATGTTTGTAATATTTAGATTTTTTTTTTAAATGTATGAACATTTATATGTATTAACGTATGTAGTATATCATCTTTGCTTCAAATGACAAAAAACGAATTACCGCTTGTGCGAGGTGTTTATAATGCAGCGTATATGGGGCAGGGCAGTAAATTTGATGTTATTCTCTCCTCTGGCTGCTTTCATCAGTCTCACACAATTTTTTTCCTTTTTCTGAAAGTCTTTATAA
>CAIGQW010031526.1:381-13951 GCA_903798125.1 Danio choprae
CTTGTTTACCTGAAAAACAATGCTGAAGTCAGATATTCTGCTTTGAAAATTTGTGCTCCGTGCTGGAATGCTGTCTTTTATTTTGGTTATTTTAACTTGCCCAATGCTAGTTTAGCCAATTATATTTCACCATTGAAAACAGCATATTTCATTCAGTCAGTCATGAAGGCTCTTAAAGCATGCGTCTGCGACCGAAATAAGACGCAGATTTAGAGTTCCACATGAGGTTATTAATTATCAAATAATATAAATATTACGAGCGTAAACATTAGGTGAGCAGGTTACATTAAAAACCCCGTGTCCTAACAACACGCTACGTGATGAGATTTGCAGTGATAAGCAATTTGGCTGTTTGCACCAGATGAACCACAACACCAATTTAAATAGCCTACAGCCATTCAGAAGCACAGAATACGCAATCACTCAGCTGCAAGAAATAGAAGCCGTTTCTAATAATCAATTTGAGGTGTTGGTTGGAACAAAAACTGCTTTTAGTATGGAGAATGTTCCTTCTATCGCGTGCCGGTGCTTTTATACTGTATACAACACGATTTAAATCAGCCTTTAGGCTCGATCATTAGACTTGCTCCTTTTGGTCCTCAATCTGGCAACTTGCGTTTGTTTTGATCCAGGAATGCAATACCTAGTTAAACCACTGGATGTCAAATTCACATACGGCCCCTTTAAAAGATAGGGATCTTAATTCAAAAACTCACACAACCTAAATTATAAATGACTGATTTGCATGTTTATAAATCTTACAAACAATCAAATGACACAGAAGTACCGTGATAACAGTTTATAGTTCAGATATAAACACTGATGTTTATGGTAAAGATTAAAATCCCTGTTAATGACGCTGTTGAATGTTGTAGCATGACCAATATTAACCAATAGGTGGTGACAAACAATCATCAAAAATATGTCACTGAATAGTTCTTCATAAATGATTCCTCTAGTAATGAAACATGAAGTTTTATGTGTGAGTTATTGAATCATTATGAGACAAAATATTAATGGGATGTCTTGTACAAGGTTATAATATTAGATTTATACATTTAGCATTATCAGCAACAGTAGCGAAGATCATTTTTCACAGTATTGAATGTTTTCCTTTTTATTCAGATGGTTATTTCTTGATTTTTGTTTTTATTAAAATTACAGGTTCTACGTTTTGTTTGTTAAAACCAGAAGTTTCTTGCAGTACTGTTTTTGCAATAAATGGAAAGCAAATTATATTTGTTTCCTCTCTTTTTTTGCTGATCTGAAAACGGTCCGATCTGTAACTCAAAAACCCTAGCGTGATCCGAACCGTGAGATTAGTCTTCCGATACACCACTAGTAATAAAGTACAACACTTTGTCCATCTCTTGATTAAACTGCTGAACGTGAACATCAGAGGAGCTCTGGAAGCACGTTAGATGGTTCCGTCGTCTCAGAATGTACGTTTTGAAGGTCAGTCAGGGAGGCTTGATTTGAGTTTTACTAAGTTGAGTTGTAGTCAGCGCGCTCTGCCTTCGCTGAGGTTTCCGGAGGCTAAAAATAGAGCATAGATTCACGATTGACTGAATTAGTAAGTCTGCAGGGTCTGGCTGTCATTTGACTTTGCCTCAGTTTAACCTGCGCTGTCACATATTCTCTCATCTTTGAAACTTTGCAACCCGCATGCATTGTTGCAGGACTTTGCAGAGTTTCAGAGCGGGTTGTAGATGTGTGAAATAATGGTGTGATTATTTATGCCACACACATTATTTTTGAAACCGTTCTTCTAGTGCAGTGTTCGTTATTTTTATTAGACACATGAGGAAACGTACAGTTGAAGTCAGAATTATTAGCCCTCCTGAATCCCAATTTCTGTTTAATGGAAGGAAGATTTTTTTTCAGCACATTTCTAAACATAATAGTTTTAATAACTCATTTCTAATAACTGATTTCTTTTATCTTCGCCATGATGACAGCACCTAATATTTGACTAATTATTATTTAGCTTAAAGTGACATTTAAAGGCCTAAATTAATTAAGTTAATTAGGCAAGTTAGGGTAATAAGGCAAGTCATTGTATAACGATGGTTTGTTCTGTAGATAATAAAAAAATATTGCCTTAAGAGCTAATAATATTGACCTTAAAAGGGTTTTTAGGAAAATTTAAAACTGCTTTTATTGTAGGCGAAATAAAACAATTAAGACTTTCTCCAGAAGAACAAATATTATAGGAAATACTGTGAAAAATTCTTTGCTCCGTTCAACATCATTTGGGGAATATTTGAAAAAAAATAATAATAATAATAATTCAAAGCAGGGTTAGTAATTTTCACTACATCTGTATATTTTGCTTCATTATCAGCGTGTAGTACAAAATTTTACTATATGTGACCCTGGACTACAAAACCAGTCATAAATTTTAATTTCTGGAAATTGAGATTTATGCATTATCTGTAAAAGAAAAGAAAAGAAAAAAAAAAGCTTTTCATTGATGTATGTTTTGTTGGGATAGGACAATATTTGGCTGATTAGATAGATAGATAGATAGACAGACAGACAGACAGACAGACAGACAGACAGACAGATAGACAGATAGATAGATAGATAGATAGATAGATAGATAGATAGATGCAAATCTGGCATCTGAGGGTTCAAAAAAATCGAAATATTGGGAAAATAATTTTTTAAGTTGTCCAATTTAAGTTCTCAGAAATGTTTATTATTAATCAAATTAAGTTTTGATACATTTACAGTAGGAAATTTACAAAATACTGGAACTAATGGAACATGATCTTTACTTAATATTTAAATAATTTTTTGAGTAAAAGCAAAATAGGAAAATCGAATACTTTTACCAGTAGCCTACAATGTAATTTTTTTAAATGACCTGTGCTTTAAATAAATACATTCATTCATTAATTTTCATTTCGGCTTAGTCCCTTTATTAATCTGGGGTTGCCACAGCGGAATGAACCACCAACTTATCCAGCATATGTTTTACGCAGTGGATGCCTTTCCAGCTGCAACCCATCTCTGGGAAACATCCATACACACCCATTCATGCTCATACACTACGGACAATTTAGCTTACCCAATTCACCTATACCGCATGTCTTTGGACTTGTGGGGGAAACCGGAGCACCCGGAGGAAACCCACGCCAACACAGGGAGAACATGCAAACTCCACACAGAAACGCCAACTGACCCAGTCGAGGCTCGAACCACCGATCAGCGACCTTCTTGCTGTGAGGCGAACGTGCTACCCACTGCGCCACTGTGAGGCCTTAAATAGATACAATGTAAATAAAACAAAACAAACATCTCAAACTGTCATCTGTGGCCTTCCGTTGCTTATGCATTTGCGCTTGTATATCTGATGGTCAAACGTGCGTGCTAATGTTTAATTTTAATTAAAAGAATTTTTTCCAATTTTGGGAGCAGTCAAATTCACATATGTGATTTGAATGACCAGATGCATTTAGACCTGCATCCCAGACCACCTCCTAAAGTGGTCTGAGCAATCAGATTTACAGTTGAAGTCAAACTTATTCGCCCTCCTGTGATTTTTATATTTTTAACAGAGCAAGGAATTTCTCACAGTATTTCCTATAATATTTTTTTCTTCTGGAGAAAGTCTTACTGGTTTTATTTCAGCTAGAATAAAAGCAGTTTTTACTTTTAAAATCATTTTAAGATCAATATTAGACCCCTTAAGCGATATTGTTTTTAATTGTCTACAGAACAAACCACTGTTATACAATGATTTCCCTAATTACCTTAACTTGCCTAATTAACCTAGTTAATCCTTTAAATGTCACTTTAAGCTGAATACTAGTATCTTTAAGAATATCTAGTCAAATATTATGTGCTGTCATCATGGCAAAGATAAAGGAAATCAGTTATTAGAAATGAGTTATTAAAACTTTTATGTTCAGAAATGTGTTGAGAAAAATTCAGATAAACAGAAATTGGGGAAAAATATATATACAGGAGGGCTAATAATTCTGACTTCAACTGTATATCCGTCTCAAATGCGCTTCGGAGGACATTTACACCTGTCCTTTTCATGATCAGATAGCTATCCCATAATACAAAACGCATGAAGTGACCAGGTGTAAACAGCCCCAGTGCAATTCACTTAACTGAATTCACATAATTACAATAATTGAAACGACACATAATTATTGCGATCATTTGTTTTGCATAATGCATGTCAGTAGGATCTCAGTTTTGTCACCTATATTAGCTTCATATGGTTTCCTCTGCTGCCACTCTCCTCCATCTGGACTGATTCATTCACTGTTTCCAAACCTCTTCAGACTCCCTAAAAAACCTCCAGATGGCTGTTTTCAGTGACTAACGTCCCCATGCTCTGCTGTCCTGTGACCCTGCACAGAGGAGCCAGATTTATTCTGACAAACAGCTTGACTGTTCACTGTTTTCCCCGTCCCGAGCGTTACTTCTGCATCTCCCTTACTCACTGTTTCACTTTCACGGACATCTTTCCACACTCCGGTGCTCAGCTGCTGTCCTTGCTTGACTAATCCACTTTAATGATCCCTGAGGGACAATTCAGCTACACTAACAGCTACATCAAATGAAGAGCGCACACGTGTACATACATGTGCTGATGTAGATAAACATGACAAAATATGGCAAAAAACATTCCCTCAGATTCCCTGGGATTGTTCTTTTTGTATTTATTTACAGCATTGATTCAATTTCAAAGTATAATTCTTTTCTCAAATATAGCATGGAATAAATTACAAGGAATTTTTCATAGTATTTCCTATAATATTTGTTTTATTCATTCATTCATTTTCATTTCGGCTTAGTCCCTTTATTAATCTGGGGTCGCCACAGCGGAATGAACCACCAACTTATCCAGCATATGTTTTACGCAGCGGATGCCCTTCCAGCTGCAACCCATCACTGGGAAACATCCATACACATTCACACACATACACTACGGACAATTTAGCTTACCCAATTCACCTATACCGCATGTCTTTGGACTTGTGGGGGAAACCAGAGCACCCGGGGGAAACCCACGCAAACACGGGGAGAACATGCAAACTCCACACAGAAATGCCAACTGACCCAGCCGAGGCTCGAACCCGCGACTTTCTTGCTGTGAGGCGAACGTGCTACCCACTGCGCCACCATGAGGCCCTATTTGTTTTATTTCGGCTCAAATAAAGGCAGTTTTTAATTAAAATAATAATAATTTTAGGCCCAATATTATTAGCCCTCTTAAGCAATATATTTCTCGATTGTCTACAGATCAAACCACTGCTATACAATGGCTTGCCTAATTGCCCTAACTTGCTTAATTGACCTAGTTAAGCCATTAAATGTCACTTTAAGCTGAATACTAGTATCGTGAAAGATATCTAGTCAAATATTATGTGCTGTCATCATGGCAAAGATAAAAGAAATCAGTTATTAGAAATAAGTTATTGAAACTATTATGTTTAGAAATGTGTTAACTTCATCTGTATGTAGCGATATTGATGTTAATTCGAGATATCATACGGCTCTATTTGTGACGCATTATTTTGCAAAACCCTGTTGAAGTGTGAGTGGTTTTCAGGGGCTCTGGCTGAACTCCAGGACCCTGTAGAGGACACATGGATCATCCGTTGAGTTCTCCTCCCCAGTGGTGTTTTGGGCGGCCGGCTGGCTGTGTGTCTGTGGATTTGACTCCCTGAAGGCTGTTTATTGCCTGAATGTTGTTTGTTCCCCGTCCTCATGACAGCTGGATGAGCTTTTCAGGGTCCTGAGGGAACATTGGTGGCCTCTTGGGGTCTCAGACCAGCAGCCTGCCATGGGGAATACAAAACACAGGGTGCAACAAAAAGAAGATTAAGAGATTTAATTATAAAGTTATACATACATGCATACCATGATATATAAAACAATGTAGAAATTAGGGATGCACTGAAATAAAAATGATGCACCAAAGGAGGAAATTCTGGATGCGCTTGGCCAAAACCCTAAACCAAAAAAGTAAATAAATAAATAAATACAGCATCCAAAATAATTAGAATTGGCATGTTTCAGAGGTTTCAGTTGTTTTGCTGTATTGAAAAATGAAATATCTACATAATAAATAAAAATAAAGTAATAATAGGTCATGTTTGGTCATTTTTCTACTATAAACAAGCTAGGCCTGTTTCACTGTCGATGGTATGCAAAAGATAAACATACCAGATATTACAATATTACAGTTAAAAGTGGGTAAAAACAGTAAGACTCGCTTTATCTGCTGTTGTGCTCCAAGCATCTCCCAGTTTCATGAACATCATGAAATTAAATCATGTTTTGATGTAAAAAATATATTCAGATCTGTCAGGGGTCCTAATTATTTTGGTCACCACTATATTGTTATCATACTAGAATCATGCTACTATATACAATATACTTATCCATTGTAGAATTATGCTATCAGCATGCTAATCCATACTAGAATCTTGTTAACAACATGCCAATTCATGCAGGAATCATGTTAACAACATGCTAATCCATACTAGAATCATGCAAACAACATGTTAATCCACGGTAAATTCATGCTAACTACATCCTAATCCATAGTAGAAACATGCTAACAACATGCTAATTCATGCTAGCGTCAAATTAAAACATTCAAAATAAAAGCTAATTCACGTCAAGTTAATCCTACCTACCTACCCACCTGCCCATTACCTACCTACCAACCTATCCACCCAGCCACCCATTACCTACCTACCTATCTACCTACCCACCCACCCATTACCTACCTATCTACCTACCTACCTACCCACCCATTACTTACCTACCTACCTATCTACCTACCCACCCACCCATTACCTACATACCTACCTACCCACCCACCGATTCATTATACTTTTTCAAACTGTTTTAAACTAAATAAACTACTGCCAACAGGCTTTCCCAAGCCAGCCTAAAAGTTGTCTTGACAAACTTTACTATCTAGGTATTAATTATTACACGGCTTTCTGGAATACTTGATTCTGATTGGCCAGTTGTGACATTTCAAGTTATGTTATTCCCAAATAACAACCGCTAAATAACACGGGCTTATCCTGGAACTTCCAATCACCTTGACCGTTAGTGAATATGCTCACATCCATGTACTTGCATCCACATTCATATGTATCTGCTTGTCTGTCACGCTGTATTATTAATTTTTTTGACAGTTTTTGATATATCGGTTAGTGTCTACTCCAATCAGCTTTTTTCGTTTCTGACTGTTTTGCGTTTAATTTATAGACTTAATCAACCATTATGGCTCAGAACATTGTTTTGTGTTAAATGTTTATGTCTTGTTGCAAGTAACCATGTAATAAGCAGTATAAAGTACATCCAGGATATTTGTTTTTGCAGAATAAATCCCTACAGTCTTCGTGTCCGGCTGCTGATAAACCTGTCAGGCTTTATTCTGTGATAACAACCTCCTGGATGTACTTTATCCCTAACCTATCAATATATTATTTTTATTCATATCTTTGCAACAGTATCAGATAGATCTTTTTTTGGTGTCTTTGTATAGCCCTACAAAGCTATTATTATTCGAGCTATCGTCACAGTGCAGCTGAAAATTTAGTGCATGATTCCTAGTAAAAGAATCAACGCAGAAGCATCCGGTTCTGAACTACAGTATATGCAATTCATCTGATTTACCTGAGTAATTCTCCTTTTGTTTTCAGTGGGCGACTTTAAGAATGGAGCGAGGAGCCAGAGAGAAGAATCAGCATCTCTACAAACCCTACAGCAACGGTGAAACAGTGAAAAAAAGATCCTTCACATGAGCTGCCACCAATGTCATTTCTTCTCCATCTTAAACCCTGCTATCTTTCTTTCTTCCTCCCCCTCAGGGATCATTGCTAAAGAACCAGCGTCTCTGGAGCAGGAGATCCAGGAGATGCGGCGCGGCGGTGCCGAGCCTGAGTTTGACATGTCTGACATCTTTAATTTCTGTCGGCGCGGCGTGGAGAGCATTGTAGATGATGAAGTGACCAAACGCTTTACAGCCGAGGAGCTGGAGTCCTGGAATCTACTGACCCGGAGCAACTATAACTTCCACCACATCAGCACCAGGCTCACGGCGCTCTGGGGAGTCGGCGTCCTTATCCGATACGGCTTTCTGCTGCCGCTCAGGTGAGAGAGGGAAGGACTATGGATGATAAACTTTCAAAAAGTTTATTTGTTTAGCGCTTTTCACAATAAATATTGTTTCCAAGGAGCTTTACAAAAGCTGCACATTATTGCATTGCAATCAAAATCTGAAAAGTTAAGGTTATTAGATACCATAACTTTATTAGTTACTAATAACTTTAGCTGATTAACTAGTAACTAATAGCTTTTGACAGTTAAAGTTATTATATACAAGCATAGTTAACCTGCAGTTATATAGTATATAGGGGATGTCTATGTGTACATGTTTAATAAAGTGTATGTGTTCCTAAACGATTGCTTTCTAGACTGAAATGAATGGTTATAGAGATGATCAGATGATATGAACTGGCTCAGTTGCTGCTGATAGAAGTATTATCAGAGCTTAAAGGGAGAGTTCACCCCAAAATAAAAACTTACTCACCCTCAAAGTGGTTCCAAACCTATGAGTTTCCTTCCTCTGTTGAAGATATTTTGCAGAAAGCTGAAAACCTGTAACCATTGACTTTCATAGTAGGAAAAAAAATACTATGGAAGTCAATGGGTACCAACATTTTCTCAAATATCTTCTTTTGTGTTTAACAGAAGAAAGAAAATCATAAAAGTTTAAAATAAGTAAAAGGCGAGTAAATTATATTTCCCTAAACTGTCTCTTAAAATGTGCCAAAGTATGTTTTGCGGTGATTTCTTTTTTCTCTTCACCTTGAATTAACATGCATTTTAAGTGATCAGAGTTAGTTTAAGTAAATTACTCGCCCTCATGTTGTTCTAACCCCCTGAGACCTTCATCCATCTTCAGAACACAAACTAAAATATTTTAGATGAAAATCGGAGAACTCTCTCATCCTCCATAGACAGCACACTTCCTGACTCGTTCCAAAATTTCAGTATTCGGTACCAATACCAGTCAAAATACATGGTTAATTCATTCATTCATTCAAGTTCCTTTATTAATCAGGGGTTGCCACAGCGGAATGAACCGCCAACTTATCCAGCATATGTTTTACACAGCGGATGCCCTTCCAGCATATGAATATATGGATTAAACATATGAATTAAGCTTTCATTTATTGCATAGAACGGGGTCCTGGTACATTGGTGATCTTTTGACAACACTAGTTCCAAGTCTGGTGGCACGGTGGCTCAATGGTAAGCAGTGTTGCCTCACAGCAAGAAGGTCGCTGGTTTGAGTCCCAGCTGGGCCAGTTCTGTGTGGAGTTTGCATGTTCTCTTGCATAGTGTCCGCGTGGGGGTGCTCTGGTTTCCCCCACAGTCCAAAGACATGCGCTATATGTGAATTTGATAAACTAAATTGGCCGTAGTGTATGAGTGTGTGTGTGTGAATGCGAGAGTGTATGGGTGTTTCCCAGTACTGGGTTTCAGCTGGAAGGGCATCTGCTGCGTAAAACATATGCTGGAATAATTGCCGGTTCATTCCGCTGTGGAGACCCCTGATAAATAAGAGACTTAGCCGAAGGAAAATGAATGAATTAGTTCCAAGTACAGGAAAAATATATAAAATATATCCAATATACAAAAACAAATATCTCAAAACAGACCGTATGTGGCTTCACTGGTTTTAATCGGAATATTATCAAGCTATCAGAATACTTTTGTGCGCACATAACATAAAAATAACTTTAGACTTTATTTCTTCTTCTCAGAGTCAGTATATTGTGCATGTTCATGAGCACTGTGCAGTGATGTATTCCCCCCTGGATGGCCATACTCAGGCCTGTCACAATAATCAATATATCAACTTATCGTGCAATACTTGGAGATGACCGTAATAATTTTTTGGCATTGTACTATATAGTTACAATTTCACAAATAACATTAAAGCCGTTTTACAAGGACATTTACATTCTACCTCGCTGCTGTCAAAGTTTATAATTGTACATTTACATAATAGGACATTAAATAGTATATATCGAATTAAAGAATCGAAATCACTTTAAGAATGATACGTATTTTAAAGCATTTATAGCTATTTGCATTATTACGCTGTTATACAATCATTATCTAAAATTAGTGGCATAAAATGACCTCAAATATATCACAATATATCGCACAGCAAAAAGTCCTTATCATGACAGGCCTAGCTGTACTTAATTTAATAAAACACAGGCCAGGGTTCCCACTGCTCATTGAATTTCTGGAATATCATGGCGTTTCAAAAGGCATTGAAATATTAATTTTTTTGTTCAGTTATGGAATATGAGATATTTTTGTTGCTCACTTTACATTTTTGTTTCCATTTTCATAAATCACACATTTTACCTCTTCCCAGCAGGTAAAACCAGCAACAATCAAGTGTGCATGATTATATGGTGTCGTCATGGCTTTGCGGAAATTGTGGAAATATACATTTATATAATCTAGTTCCAAATGAACAATAATCTATAAATAACTGTAAAGTTTTATTCTTTGGTTTTTAATTATATAATTTCATTCGAAACTGTAATAGCCCAGCTATGAGGGACATTAAACCTTTTGTTTTCTGAGTACTGGCTGAGCCAAAGTGATGCAAATGCTTATGCTGCCTTTGTCTTCGGGTGATACTTTCAGGCCAAAGACACCCTTTTGTTGATAAACTTGTGTGGTCAGTAGGTGGGCAGGTTTCTAACACCTATATGCCAGTTATCTTGCTGACTCCAATACTTCATTTACATGCTTTGTTTAGCCACCTCCACCTAGCCATTCTCCTCCTCCTAAAAACATATTATAGACTCGTTTTAGACCTGTTTACAGACTTGGGATAAAACCTGCAGACTGTAGACCTGTAGGAGACTCCTGTAGGCTCTTGCAGACTCGGGGACTTCTTGAAGGCACTGTTTGACTGCAGATCAACCAACACTTCTCCATAAAGAAATTTAGCTTGTTTTCAAGTCTCCTGGACTGGCTTCATTCAATTTTATTTTTCCAACACAATCAAGAAAATGTCATTATAATGGAAGTCAATGAGGCAAAAACAACCATCAACGTATTCGATTTTAGGTATTAAAACATCTAAGATATTAGATTTGAACAGTGCATAAGCACTGCGTGACCTCTTTAAGCGAGAATAAGTTCAACTTCTGTGTGGCTCGGATTCAAGCCATAAAAACTGTCAGGGCTTTAAAGGGTCAGCAGGTTTGGACCGTCAGCACTCTGAAACCATCAGCAGTTTTAAGCCTTTTAGGAGCCAAATGCAAAAAGTGCTGAAGGTTAAACGGGCACCTTATATTCTTATTCACTGCTGTTCTTTATTAATGTTTATGCAGTGGTTATGCTAAGCAGCGTCCTTATTAAATCTAACTTTTATCCTTTCTTTACAGGGTCACGCTTGCTTTCACCGGTGTGGGTCTTCTGGTGGTTCTGACGTCAATCGTTGGCCTGTTTCCGAATGGGAGGTAAGTGTATACTCTTCTGAAGGTCTTACGCCTCAGGCTGCTGTTGTGTGTTGAGGTTTCATTAGCGTGGCACAGCTTCTAATCATTGCTTTTGTTTAGTCTGTGTGGATGATTTACAACAGCGTTAATATCGGTGGTGTCATGTAGACTCTAAAAGGGTTTATTTTTGTGGCGTTAATAATCTTTTTATTGCACATCATCTTATCAAATACATAAAAGCATGTAATACTCTGCTCTATTAGAAGGCAAATACACAGAAGCTGCATTTGGAGATATTTTTTTATCAATCTGAATGAATCCATTCTCAGATCTGTTTAGATGAACTCTAAATAGGCCTGTCACAATAAAGAATTGTTTTTGTGTGATATATTGTCTCAGAAATTGTTGCAATAAATGATATTATTGACATTTTGAGATCATTTTATGCCACTGATTATAGAATGATTATATAACAGCATAATGATGCAAATAGCCTTTCAAGAAACTAAGGCTTTTCATTTTTAAGGTTATTTAGATTCTGTAATTTGATGTTTAAAAAAGGTAAATGTCCTGTTAAATGTACTTTTTTAGTAAATGACCAATTATTAAATTTGACACTGCTTAATGTACTTGTAGAGCAGTATTGATTTGAGCTCAAACTGAATCACTTCAGATAAATGACTTCAGATATATTAGTGAAATGAGTTGGCCAGAAAACGGTTGACTAGACAGTTCAGCGACGTTTATTAAACATTTCACAGGGGATTTTACACAGAAAGAGAGAGTATCAATTATATCTTCATAAAAAGTCAAACTAATATTAAACATAAGCATACATTAAATTGCATGTAAATTTGACTTGTTTAAACTACTTCTTCTTCTTCTTGGCTGTCTGTGCTGTAATGTGCAGGATGAAGAATTATCTCAGTGATAAGGTTCATCTGATGTGTTACCGGATCTGTGTAAGAGCCCTCACGGCCATCATCACCTACCATGACAGGTATTCACACTCAAACGCCAGCATATGTTAGAGCTTCAGCTGCACATCTGTCAGCCCAGGGCCTGCAGTTAACACTCACCAGCACTTGCCAATTGCACGTTCAAACTGGTGGTGGGAAGGATATGAAACAATAGCTGAGCTAATGAAGTAAAGCATGAGAAACGAGTGATAAAAATAAAAAGAATTAATACTTTAATTCACAAATTAAATGGTTTTGGACTCGCCGAAAAGTGTTAATGTGAATCATTGGGGATGGAAACATTTGGAGAATACACTGTGACGTAGCGAACATTAGTTTTTCTGAAATGTCGTAGCCACAGGCGTAAAATGTCTGGTCACCACGACCTCCCAAAAATCCTCCAGACGTTGTTTTTCCTATTTGTATGGGGCTTGACATCGTTTTAATGTCCTTGCTGACAGGGAATTCATCAGGAATTGTGCATTTCTTCTTCTTCTGTGCACAACATTATTTTAGCAGTTGCAAGCTGCACTGCTACTATGACATATATATAAGCCATTTCAATGTGGTGATGCCATTGGCCCATGAACATTTCCTGCATGTTGTCAAACTATTTTAATAACTGTAACGAGGCAATTCAATCATATCTCAACGTTAAAACAGCTGTCATAACATTATTTATCAATATGTGGACCTTTTGGGATTCTCTGGAGCTATGGAAATTAAAATTGTAAAACAATTTTATTGTTTACATCCCTCAAAATGGTCTATATATATATATATACAGGGTGTGTGCGGGGTCTCAGGAAGTCTCAAATTGCAAAAACTAAATTTAAGGCATTAAAAGTCTTAAGTTCAAATCAATTCAAGTGTAGCACTTTTTACAATATAGATTGTTTCAAAGCAGCTTAACAAGTTCTAGTAAAGTTCAGAGTTGAAGTTCAGTTCAGTTCAGTGTGGTTTAGGTTTTATTGCTGAATGTTCAACACTGAAGAGCAAATCCACCGAAGCGCAGCTCCACAAGTCCGGATCCGAACAAGCCAGTGGCAACAGTGGCAAGGAAAAAAACCTTCACCAATTGAC